>SZYD01001851.1:0-44919 GCA_009363875.1 Mikania micrantha
GACGATTGTAATTTAACTTTGTAATCCTAGTTTAATGGTATTTGTGCTTAGTTATTCTCAATATTGATGCTATGTAACCAATCTGATCAGCCCGATTATCACTCCCGATATCGCGCCCCGAAAACCTTCCGCCCGACGGGACACACGATCCGGCCCCGCGGTCGGGGGTGTGACAGATTGGTGTAAGAGCTCAAGGTTATAGAGAATAATAGGTCATTTAGTTTAAAACGTTTGGCCTAAACTATAACTTAGGGACCCTCATGTAAAGAACATAAGATTTATGCTTGCATTGTGTCTTCTGCATTCGATCACTACACTAACAATATTCTTTTGTTATGATCAGAATGCCGCCTAGAAGACCACCTCCTCTGCTGCCACCGCCACAAAATTCAGCCCCACACTCGTCAACACCATCACCAGCTGATTCACCACCGGCCACCTCCTCCTCCCCCACACACTCCACCTCCAGACCCAAATGCAACTCCAGCTCTGGATCCTGCTACTGTTGCCTTGGCAACATTACTGAGCAGTCAGCTGACTAACAGCTGAAGGATGTTTTCCCAGAGATGATCAACAGGATTCAAGGCCACAGTAACAACTCTGGGCATACTACGGGGGAAGCTAATGGAAACACCGGCACTACTTCAGACTCTTCCTACAAATCATTCATAGGATGCAGGCCGCCAAACTTTAGCGGTGTTGAAGGAGCTGTTGGACTGATCCAATGGCTAAAAAAAAGATGGAGACTACACTAGACATTAGCGGTTGTCCAGAACACCATAAGTTTCGCTACGCTGCTGGATCTTTTAGCAAGCGGCCTTAACATGGTGGAACTCTCAGATAAGAGCTAGAGGCAGAGAAGAAGCACTGGCTATGCCTTGGGCAGATTTCAAAATCCTTCTAAGGAATGAATTTTGTCCAAAGCATGAACTACAGATGCTAGAGACTGAACTGTTCAATCATGTGAAGAAGGGGGCAGACCACATGACATACACCACTCCCTATCATGAACTGGTAGCTTTGGTGCCAGAGATGGTGCCAACTCAGGAAAAGATGATTGATCGATATGTGGGAGGATTACCATCATGCATTCAGGTCATGTACTTGCTGCAAACCCTGCGACCCTAGAGTCAGCCATCTCCTTATCAGCAAAACTGACTGATGTGATGGTGAAATCAGGAGTTCTGAAGAAAGACTCGGGCATAGCTAAGGAAGAACCATCAAAGAAGCCCGAACATCATCAGAAAAAGAAGCAGAAGGTCGTCAAGAAACTACGTGATGGCCACCCCTTTGCAACAAGTTAATGCAGCACCTGCTAATGCTGCACCCAAACCCTATGTTGGAATGCATCCTCAGTGTGTACAATAAAATTTCATCATCCTGCTAATGTGAAGTGTAGAATATGCAACAGTTGTGGCCGATTAGGCCACTGGGCTCAGCAATGCCGTACCCCAGCAACACAAGCTGCAAACAATGCTGCTATACCATTACCTCCGCCATCAAACCCTGGCAATCACAACAACAACAACAAGGGGATGCTATAACTGTGGAGAAGTAGTCCATTTCTCCAAAGACTGTCCGAAGCGAATGCAACAGGGAGCTCAAGCACCTCGTGGGAGGGCTTTTGTGATTGAAGCCAATGCAGCACGCCAAGACCCTAACGTTGTCACTAGTACATTTCTTTTACATGACTCTTATGCATCTATTCTGTTTGACACTGGTGCATATCAGAGTTTTATTTCATCTGACTTTGCACGCCAATTTAACTTTACTGAGGAATCTTTAGACTCCCCTTATATTATCGAAGTAGCAAATGGGAAACAAATCACAGCTAGCACTATACTTAGGAACTGCCCACTTACACTTACTGGTCATACATTTACCATCGACTTGATACCGATGGAGCTCGCCAGTTTCGACATCATTGTTGGGATGGATTGGCTGTCTCTCAATAGAGTGGAAGTCATCTGTTCTGTAAAGCTACTTCGAATTCCTTTGGCGAATGATCGTGTATTGGAAGTTCGAGGGGATCAAGCAAAACAGTGTCAAAATTATATCATGCATAAAAGCGCGAAAATGTCTGCAGAAGCGACGTACAGCTTTCCTGGCTCATGTGGTGAAGAAAGAGAAAGACAAGATCAAGATGCAAGATGTGCCAATAGTGAAGGAATACACAGAAGTGTTTCCTGAAGACTTACCAAGTTTGCCACCTGTGCGACCGGTAGAGTTTCGTATCGACTTAATTCCTGGAGCAACTCCTGTTGCTAAATCTCCTTACATGTTAGCACCTTCAGAGATGTAGGAATTGTCGAATCAAGTGCAGGAGCTACTTGACAAAGGTTTCATCCGACCGAGCTACTCACCTTGGGGAGCTCCGGTTTTGTTCGTGAAGAAGAAGGATGGATCTTTTCGAATGTGCATAGACTACCGTGAGCTGAACAAGCTGACAATCAAGAATCGGTATCCATTGCCGAGGATTGATTATTTGTTTGACCAGCTGCAAGGAGCACAATATTTTTCGAAGATTGACTTACGGTCCGGATATCATCAGCTTAGAGTTCAAGACGAAGATATACCAAAGACGTCGTTCCGAACTAGATATGGGCATTACGAGTTTATGGTGATGCCTTTCGGATTGACGAATGCACCAGCGGTTTTCATGGACCTCATGAACCGAGTGTGCAAGCCGTACTTGGATCAGTTTGTCATTGTCTTCATTGATGACATACTGATTTATTCCAAAAGCAAAGCAGAGCATAACAGCATCTCAGGAAAATCTTGGAGTTGTTGAAGGAAGAGAAACTTTATGTCAAATTCTCTAAGTGTGAATTTTGGCTAAGAGAAGTCCAAATTCTGGGTCACGTAGTCAACAACGAGGGAATACATGTAGACCCTGCCAAGATTGAAGCAATAAAGAACTGGGATACTCTGAAGACACCGACAGAGATACGGTCCTTTCTAGGCCTAGCGGGTTACTATAGAATGTTTATCTCAAACTTTTCTAAGATAGCCCTGCCTCTCGCCAAGGTAACATACAAAAGCGAACCGTTTGTTTCGGAATAGGAACAAGAAGATGCCTTTCAGACTTTGAAGCAAAAGCTATTTGATGCTCCGATCTTATCTCTCCCAGACGGTTGTGATGACTTTGTAGTGTACTGTGATGCATCCCATCAGGGACTTGGTTACGTGTTAATGCAACGGGACAAAGTCATTGCGTATGCCTCGAGACAACTAAAGATTCATGAGAAGAATTACACTACTCATGATCTGGAACTGGGAGCAGTGGTATTTGCATTAAAAATTTGGAGACATTACTTACATGGCACCAAGTGTACCATATTTACTGATCACAAGAGTCTGCAGCATATATTCAATCAGAAGGAACTCAACATGTGACAACAACGTTGGATTGAACTTTTAAATGATTACGACTGTGTAATCAAGTACTATCCGGGCATGGCAAACGTTGTAGCTGATCCCTTGTGCTGGAATGAACAGGTCAAACCCTTGCGCGTCAGAGCAATGGGAATGACTGTGCAAACAAGCTTACGTGACAAAATTATTCAAGCACAACAGGAGGCAGTTGAACGAGGAATCCTGAAGAAAGAAATGGATTGTGGAGCAGAAAAACAATTTGAAACAAAGCCTGATGGAGTCATCTACTACAAGGATCGTGTGTGGATTCCTGCAGTGGATGAATTTAGAAAGCTTATCTTTGACGAAGCACACAAGACCAAGTACTCCGAGCATCCCGGCGCTGATAAGATGTAAGAAGACTTACGGGGATTTTATTGGTGGCCGGGTATGAAGAAAGACATAGCAGAGTACGTAAGTCGATGCCTTACGTGTGCAAAAGTGAAGGCAGAATGCCAGAAACCCTCAGGTTTACTGGAACAGCCTGAAATTCCGCTCTGGAAGTGGGTACAAATAGCTATGGACTTTATTACCAAGCTACCCCGCACTTCCAGTGGTCATGATACTATTTGGGTTATCGTTGATCGATTAACCAAATCTGCTCATTTCTTGCCAACTCGGGAGACCTACACTATGGATAAACTGGCGAGACTATACATCAACGAGATAGTGGTTCACGGTGTACCATTGTCTATCATTTCAGATCGAGACAGCAGAATCACATCAAGGTTCTGGCAATCATTACAGAAATCTCTAGGGATGCACTTAAATCTGAGTACAGCTTACCATCCACAAACGGACGGTCAGAGCGAACGTACTAAATAAATCCTGGAGGACATGTTGAGAACCTGTGTATTAGATGTTGGTGGGAATTGGGACTCTTATTTGCAACTGATTGAATTCTCCTACAACAACAGTTACCACAACAGTATCGGATGTGCACTGTTCGAGGCTGTTTATGGTCGAAAATGTCGATCATCGATCTGTTGGACTGAAGTGGGAGATAATCGAATAACTGGGCCAGAGCTTATTGAGGAGACTACCGACAAGATTGCTCAGATTCAAGAAAGGCTACAAGCGACCAGAAGTAGACAAAAGAGCTATGCCGACAAACGGCGCAAGCCGTTGGAATTCCAAGTGGGAGACCGCGTCATGTTGAAGGTATCCCCATGGAAAGGCGTAGTCCGTTTTGGAAAGAAAGGCAAATTAGCACCACGATACGTGGGACCGTTCGAGATTATTGAACGTATTGGTCTTGTGGCGTATAGACTAAGGTTACCCGATGAACTTAGTGGTGTGCATGACGTGTTTCACGTCTAGAACTTGAAGAAATGCCTTGCTATTGAATCACTCATCATACCATTTGAAGATATTCAATTGGACGAACATTTGCACTTTATTGAAGAACCTTTGGAGATTATGGATCGCAAAGTTAAGAAACTAAGGCGAAGCCGTATTCCGATTGTAAAGGTTCGTTGGAATTCAAAGCGCGGACCCGAGTTTACCTGGGAACGCGAAGATCACATGAAGTCTAAGTATACCCAATTGTTTACAGAGGAAGACGTACCGGAGAATGATTCTTAAATTTCGGAACGAAATTTCTCTAACAAGGGGGGACTGTAACATCAGTGCCTGAAACGTTACCGGAACAGTGATCTGCACAGTAACATGCACAGTAACTCAGGTACAAACTATGTGAACTATTTGTATGCTATTATCATGTAATGCTCGGCACAAAACTATTACGCAATTTTTTTCAGTAATCTGATTAAACCTCACAGTTTAACAGTCAGAATATATCAGAAAACATTGAACTGTCACACAAATGCTTGTTAAGATACTATTACGAATAAACGTATGCGAGGTTGAACAGAACAAAACAATAACGAACGTCGTTACAAGAATGCTAAATGGACGGATTATTCGTATAGGTGACGATCTGTGCGAATATATCTGAAACTTTAACGTTCTGAATGATGTCCAGTAATTAGGAAACCATATTGAAAAGTGTAGTTATCGACGTATTGATACGGGTGACGATTAGAACTAATACGCGCGACGACTATACGATTCGATTTAAACAGTGAATTAAATGTTTTCAGAAACTTAAAATAAAAGAAAAATATTTAGTTAATTTATTAGGAATCAAAACCTAATTTGATTTTATAAATCCTATTTTAAAACCGAGACGTTCGTCATGAAAATGAAATGAAACTGATGCTTTACGCGAAACTGAGCGAAACCGAACGGACCCGAACGCATCGGAATGATTCAAGACATTAAATGCATCGAATGCCATAACCTACCACTCATCTACCTCCTCTCTCACTAAAACCGTCACTTTCTCTCTCTACACTCTCTCTCTAGATACCCTCACCCTATCTCCTTCAATTCTCAACCAAATCAAGCCATTTTGGTGTCTAAACGACCACCACATCACGTAGATCTCGAAGGTACAGCCGATCCATGTTTTGAACCATTTGATTTGAGGTAAAAATGAGTTCTTTGTGGCAATTTTAGGGATTTCAAACCCCATAGCTCGAACCCACAAGAAACCCGGTTTTAAGCCATAAAACCTTAGGGAAATCACTCACTAACCCTCTAGAATGTGTAAGAAACAAGTATTAGTTCAAACCATGGCCATATAGCTCGAAAAGAGCGGCTGTCATGATGCAGGTCGAACGGCCGAATGGCCTTGGGATGCAGGTGGCCGAATGACTCCTAGCCGAAGCAACTAGCCACACTCGGGCAAATGGCCTTGGGTCACATTCGGTCGGCTTAACCTCCTTCGGCCATGCTAGTTCGGCCAGGCTATGTGAATGCGATAAACTTGTACGCTAAAGCTATCGGCTATTGTAGAACGGACCGACTGGCCTCTCAGTGCTTGCCATATGGTCTTCTTCATAGTCAGGACTTTGAGGAGCAGGCCGTTGTCCTCTCAGTGCTTGCCATACAGTGATTCCTCATTATCCACCCATGTTTTGTGATGTGCGACTAGGATGATTCTAGTTTCTTTAGTTGACTTTGTGTCATCGTTGGGAATCCTTTATCAAAACACCGATGTTGCTAATCACATCTAGTTCCGATATGGATTGATACTGGATTCCTTAGGGTGTTCAGTTTTCCATAAAGGTAACTCTCAAACTAGACTTGCAAATGCTATTGTGTGCATGTTGTAAACATTTAAACAGAATGCTAAAGCTATGATGGAAATGTGATTGGATGGTAGGTAAAATGCTTAATTATCATTAACAACAATGTCATATGTGGTTTAGTATGTGGTGGGATGGCTTCTGGGCGGGTTGTAGGCTCGACCCTTTCGTATGCCCTGTATATAAGGATACCGAATTGGATATTACAGTTGATGTTAATGAGGTTAAGGTCATTACCGAAAAGGTTTGCAAAAGCTATTTTTCAAATATTAGACTGCATGAACTCACCAACCATTGTGTTGAAATTGTTTTCTTACATGCTTTCCAGGTGACGTACAGGATTAAGCTAAGGCTCAGGAATGCATGCTAGGATACCCAGTTAGAGGACCTAGTAGATTTTGGAAAGCACAAATTTAGTTGATTGTTGTGAATCACTTTTGATATCTTGTACAGTTACAAGATAGTAAACATTTGATTCTTTTGATAGGTTTACTGAGTTAAATTATCAAACATTGTCGACTGTAATTTAACTTTGTAATCCTAGTTTAATACTATTTGTGCTTTAGTTATTCTCAATATTGATGCTATGTAAACAATCTGATCAGGACGATTATCACTCCCGATATCGCGCCCCGGGAACCTTCCGCCCGACGGGACACACGATCCGGCCCACCGGCTCGGGGTGTGACAAAAAGCGTGAAGACTCAATGAAGTAAATAAAGTAACTTGATAAAATTCGTTAGGGATAAGTATGTGATTTGTATTTGTGTTTATTAAATGTGTAAAACTAATACAATATTGACATGATTGTAGTCAAAAAATGGCTACTGAACATAACCCAGAAGGGTTAGCTCATGAAAAAGAACGTCTCACCGAAATGCGAGTAATGGTGAGGGAGGAGGTAGTTAAAGCATTGGATACTACCCTCCCAACTCATTTGGATGGAATACAAGCTTCACTGAAAGATTCTATACGTGAAGACTTTGCAGCTCTTATGTAACACCAGTGCCGGAATCGTAACCAGAACAGTAACTTGCACAGTAACTCAGACATAAACTACGTGAATTAACTGTATGCTAATATCATGTAACGCTTGCAACAAGACTAATATGCAATGGATTCGGTAATCTGATCCAAACTCACAGTTTAACAGTCTAAATCATATTAGAAAACACTGAACTGACACATGAATGCTTGTAAGGATTCTATTATGTATAAACGTATGTGAGGCTTTACACAACAAAACAACAGTGGATGTCGTTACGTGAACGCAAAATTGACGGATTATTCGTATAGGTGACGATTTGTACTAGTACATCTGAAAGTTTAACGTTCTGAATGATATCCGATAATTAGAAAATCATATTGAAAAGTAAAGTTATCGTCGTATTCGTACGGGTGACGATTCGAACGAATACGCGCGACGACCATGCCATTCGATTTAAACCGTAAATTTAATATTTCTGAAAATTTAAAATAAATGGAAGATATTTAGTTAATTAACTAAGAATTACCACCTAAAATAAATTTCGAAACTCTAGTTTTAATATCGTGATGTTTCGTCGCGAAAACGAGATTGAAACCGACGTTTTACGCGAAACCGAGCAACCAAAACGAACCCGAATTCACCCGGGGTATAAATACCCCAAATGAACCATCTTCTTCTTTTTAACCTCTTCACTCTCTCTCTCTAAACCACAAATCCGGAACTCTCTCTCTCTAAAAATTCAAACTTCCAACCTCTAGATCTCACTCATTTCTTGACGAAATCTCGCGTTCTTGGTGTCTAAACAACCACCACAACTTGTAGATCATAGAAGTACAACCGATCTGAGCTTTTTTTCCGACTGATTCGAGGTAAAAATCGATTTTTAGTTCGGTTTTTAGGGTTTTCATAACCCTATTTCGAACCCCTCGAACCCCTTTGGAACCCAGCTAAAACCCACAAAACCTTAGGCAAAACACTCCAAATACACCTAAAATGAAGTAGGAACAAGTGCCATCCAAATGCCTAGTAGTTTGCCTTGAAAACCATGGCTGCCTCATGAGGAGCTCGACCGGCCGAATGAGCTTTGACCCAGATAGGCCGAATGGCCGGCCACCCGAATGACATGGCCAACTACTGCCCGACCGAAACACATTAGGGGACGAATGGCCAAGGGCCTCATGAGTCCTTCTTTTGGCCGAAAGGCCCTAGCCGAACCAGCCCTAAGCCGAAAGGCTTCCTTCATTCGGTCCATTCTCACTCGGCCACTCCTCGTTCGGCTCAACTACCATTCGCATGAAATGAGTCTCATTCGGCCAACTTTAGTTTGGCCAAGTTTCATACAACACAGCCCATTCGCCCCATTTTCATTCGGCCTAACCCATGCTCAGTCGGCCCAGGTAGTTCGGCCCATTTCTTACACGGCCTCATGGTTGTCCGGTCAAGACTTGAATCGGATTGGGTCACGTATGCCATGCATGGCAATTAAGTGTGTGTGTGCATGGGAAGCATATTGGGATTCATGATATAACATCAACTTGGGTAATCTATGAGCTAAGCATGGAATTTAACAAAGTAGGGGTTAACATGATGACACTATGAGACCATAAACTAAGGATTTCTTGGTAACAATGGGTTTAAACTTGGATTAGGGTTTGGAATAACAAGAGTTTTCCTCAAACCTTATGATCATTTAAACATGGGTTAAGAACACAAGTTTGGGTTCAATACGTTTGAGAAACTGTTAATGGTTTAAACAATGACCCAATGTTATGAGTTTTGATTTAGTTATTAACACATAACACTTGGACATTTCATGAGCTCATGCAACTACGTTGGGTTGTTCCTTTTGAACTACCTAGGATGGGTTGCACACATATAAACGATCAAGGAATCACGAACAATTGAAAACTAATAATGGGCTAAGGTTTATTAAGTAATATTAACCCAAGCCCATCATAAGTAATTTAATTTCTCTTAAAACCTAATTATGATGGTAATAAAAAGGAATTGATTTATAAACTTTATTAAATTAAAATAAATGATATTTTAACTAAATGTTTAACTTAAATTGAATAAATCTAAAGACACTTTAATTTAAGACTTGTAATAATTAATTGTGAGATAAGGGTTACGATTGGGTAATAGGTTAGACTAGTAGATAGAAATCCTAGAAACACCTTAGTAACATAGGACACATAGTTGCACACCGAGACCAAAACCCTAGTTTGCGTCTATTATAACGAACTTATAGTATTCGAATCTCTTAAAACAACTCAGGTGTTGAAGATACTTAAGCTACAACCAACGAGAGCGCATTATCTGTTCTGATTCTTACTTAGCAACACAGGTGAGTTCAATTGTCCCTTTTCAAACTATTTTGTTTTACTTCGGGACTGAGAAACGTGTCAAATTTTTCATATAAATGCATTATACAATTGTTGTCATGTTTTATGAAATGCTTACTAATTTATGCTTATAAATTATTTATAAACTTTACTCATTTTGTTTATGCAAAATCTTATTGATTTCAGTTATAAACTATCATGATTATAAGTCATGATTGTATATTCACTCAAATATATACTTACTCATATCATTATTCATATAAATTTCTCTAATGCATATTTCTTAAATGTATACTTTGTTATACTCAAGAATATTACTCAAAAATTACACTCAATGCTTTAAACCAATATTGGATGTTAGTTTATTCAAATACTTTGTATTCAAATACTTAATTATTTTATGCTCAAATGTTTTAAGCTTAGTTAGTCTTATGCTCAATACTCAGTAAACTCAGAAAACTTAAACATGTTTACAAAAGGGGATTCAAGTGGGTAAACAGGTACATGTGCACATGGTATCAGAAAGGCGAAATTCAGAATAATTAGCAGGACTTCGTTAGACAGACTGATTAGCCATCGCATGTTGACCTACGAAGTCAACCCCTTCTAGTCATTCAGTGTTCTTCGTTGTCAGGACCTTGTAAGACAGACTGATTGGCCCTCGCAGGTTGACCTACGAAGTCAACCCCTCCTAGTCATTCAGTGCTCTTCATTATCCATCCATGTTTTGTAACGATGGCTAGGATGATTATGATACTATTAGTAGACTCTGTGTTTACTAATGGATATCCTCTAACTGCGCACTCATGCAGACCGTTACTGAATACCGTTGGGTGCGTCCGTTGGTGATTCACCCTCCAGAAATTCAGTTGTCTACAGAAGTGAACTCATAAACTCATTTTAAAACTCTAACATATGTGGTGTTGGTGGAGAGTACAACGCTTAATTATCATTAACAACAATGTCCTATGTGGCTTAGTATGTGGTGGGATGGCGTCTGGGCGGGTTGTAGGCTCGACCCTTTCGTATGCCCTATACATAAGCATACCGAGCTGGATGATCCAGGTGACGTTAATGAGGTTAAGGTTGTTACTTGTGTGAGCGCTTGAAGCTTTTAAACAGATTATTTGGAGTCATGTTGGAAATGGAAGCAGACGGTAGGTAAGACGCTTAATTATCATTAACACCAATGTCCTATCTGGCTTAGTATGCGGTGGGATGGCGTCTGGGCAGGTTGTAGGCTCGACCCTTTCGTATGCCCTATATATAAGCATACCGTGTTGGATGATACAGGAGATGTTAATTAGGTTAAAGTTGTTACCGAAGAGGTTTGTCAATACTGTTGTGTGTGTGTGTTTTGAACTCTTAAATAGAATGTCTTAAAGCTGGGATGGGAACAGGATTGGACAGTAGGTAAAACGCTTAATTATCATTAACAACAATGTCCTATGTGACTTAGTATGTGGTGGGATGGCGTCTGGGCGGGTTGTAGGCTCGACCCTTTCGTATGCCCTATATATAAGCATACCGAGTTGGATGATACAAGTGATGTGAATGAGGTTAAATTTTTACCTAAATGGTTTGCAAAGCTATTTTTCAAATACTAAAACTATATGAACTCACCGACCATTGTGTTGACCTTGTTTTCTTACATGTTTTTCTCAGGTGATGTACATGATTAAGCTAAGTTTCAGGATTGCATACTAGGATGCTAGCTAGAGGGCCTAGTAGTTTTTTTGGAAAGCACATCTTTTGTTGATCATTGCGAATCACTTTTGATATCTTGTACAGTTACAGGATAGTAAACGTTTGATTCTTTTGATAGGTTTACTTCGTTAAATTATCAAACATTGACATTTGTAATTTAACTTTGTAATCCTAGTTTAATGTTAATTGTACTTTAGTTATTTTCAATATTGATGCTATGTAAACAATCTAATCATCATGATTATCATTCCCGATATCGAGCTCTGAGAACCTTCCACCCGACGGGACAGTCGATCCAGCCCACCGGCTCGGGGTGTGACAGATTGGTATCAGAGCTCAAGGTTATAGAGAATAATAGGTCATTTACTTAAAAGGTTTTCCTAGACTATAACTTAGGGACCCTTCATGTAGAGAACATAGTAATTAGGAATTTACTTGCATTGTATCTTCTGCATTCGATCATTGCACTAACCAATATTATATTCGTTGTGATCAGAATGTCACCAAGAAGACCCATCACTGTCCCTCCCTTCGCAGGAGACGGACCCAACAGTTGATGCACTTGCAACCCTGATCACTGAACAGTTGGTGGCGGTTCTCCCTGGAATCATCACCCGGATCAGGAACAGTGAGGATTTTGCTATGAACTTCCCACTACTATCTGCAGAGAAGAAGGGACTAGAAGAAGGAGAAACCAACAAGAAACCTAAACGTCGTTGTGCAAAAAGGCGAAAAAGAACTGGGAACTACACTGAAGCTGAACCTATTAGTCAAATCCTACCAGATTTGACTACAGGAGTCAGTGCTCATTATGAGGGAAAAGCCCCTCTCTGTTCAGCCTGTCACTATCATCATCGAGCTGAACTTCCATGTGTACGATGCACACGCTGTGGGAAGGCGGGTCACTGGATGCAACAATGCAGGACACTAATGACCCCTATCCCCCGTCAATATGTTGGTACGTTTCCTAAATGTGCCAAATGTTGTTTTCACCATGGTGAGAAGAAACCTTGTAGACACTGTCTGAATTGTGGGAAATACAGGCACTGGATCCAACAGTGCCGGTTTATTTCCACTAGCAAACAAGAACAAAAAGCGAGCACCTCTACTTCCTCTCAACATAACAACAACTGCTACACGTGCGGAATGAACGGACATTTCGCAAGGGACTGCCCTAGGAGAATGCCTCCAGCAGACCCAGCGGTCATTGAAGAATTACTCGCTTTACCAGCTCCTAGGGAACACTCGGAGTCCGATGACCCCATAGGTATGCAAATTTCAGCATGATACGTTAAAATTATTGTATTAGGGTGCTAATTAAAAATGTATGGTCTGTTGTGGTTTTAGAAACAATAAATTTAAGATAACCGTAAGCAAACTTGGTGCCAAAAAGATAATCAGAATAATAACTTAAGGAACCCTTAGGTTAATTAAACGTCAAATGATTAAATAAAGATAGGGTAAATTTTAATTACGGTTTAACTACTGTAATTAGGAAGAGGACCTTATTTAATTAGAACACTAAAAGCCGTAGGAATTCAAAATGCCAAAGCTAGCGTGTGAACTTTCACTTTCTACCTAGACCTCATAGAACTCTAATTACTTAGTTTAGAGAACTTTGGTCTTAGGATGTTAAGAAAGGATGAATGTTGGAAATGTGCTAGAAACATAGCTAAACTAGATAAATAGACCAAGAGAATCAGTTGTGAATACAAAACGAAGATATGCCAAAGACGAGTACTGGTACGTATTATCCTCTAGCTCATAAGTCTTTATTCCATTTGATGCTAGTAGGAATAAGAATTTGTCTTATTCCTATTATTATAACCATATAGGTATTCCATGAAAACTTAGAAATTCTCATATACGGTAGAAACACAGAAAGGATCCTTCGTTAATGCATACAACATACTTAGAAATCCACAACTACCATTAAGGTTGTGTAACAATTGATGCTCATAGCATCAATTAGTTTTGAACAATAATAAAGTGTTAGAGTTATGCAAAGATTAAGCAAAGCATAGCATTAAGACAACTGCGAGCAATAAGGCGAGCAAAACTCTGAAGCAATACTTGAGGACTCATACTGAAGGCAATGACACAGGGAGACGAAAACAAGATACGTATGATTCATGATGAATAAGTCAATATAAAAGACTCATCGTATATTGGATCAGATGGTATAAATAACATAGAACTAAGCATGATGTGACTTGAGGAGAGATCACAAGAAATGATTGGCTGATTAACTCTTGATCAAATCGATCGAGGTGATGTGAAAAAGCCTACACATACATTTCATTGACAAATCAATAGGAATCACGGAATTGTGAAGTCAAACACTGAACGAAACCGTATTCCAACTAGGAAGACTCAATGGAATTTCCAAACGCGACCCAGAGTTCATTTGGGGAGCGTAGGGACATCACACCAAACAAAGTCCCCCCACTTGTCATAAGGAAAGTTGTACCTGATAATAACTTTTAAATTTCGGGACGAAATTTCTTTAAGAAGGGGAGACTGTAAAACCAGTGCCGAAATCGTAACCGGAACAGTAACTTGCACAGTAACTCAGACATAAACTACGTGTATTAACTGTATGCTAATATCATGTAACGCTTGCAACAAGACTAATATGCAATGGATTCGGTAATCTAATCAAAACTCACAGTTTAACAGTCTGAAACATATCAGAAAACACTGAACTGACACATGAATGCTTGTTAGGATTCTATTGTGTATAAACGTATGTGAGGCTTTACACAACAAAACAACAACGGATGTCGTTACGTGAACGCTAAATTGACGGATTATTCATATAGGTGACGATTTGTACGAGTACGTCTGAAAGTTTAACGTTCTGAATGATATCCGATAATTAGAAAATCATATTGAAAAGTAAAGTTATCGTCGTATTCGTACGGGTGACGATTCGAACGAATACGTGCGACGACCATGCGATTCGATTTAAACCGTAAATTTAATATTTCTGAAAATTTAAAATAAATGGAAGATATTTAGTTAATTTACTAGGAATTACCACCTAAAATAAATTTCTAAACTCTAGTTTTAATATCGTGATGTTTCGTCGCGAAAACGAGATTGAAACCGACGTTTTACGCGAAACCGAGCAACCAAAACGAACCCAAATTCACCCGGGGTATAAATACCCCAAATGAACCATCTTCTTCATTTTAACCTCTTCACTCTCTCTCTCTCTCTACACCACAAATCCGGAACTCTATCTCTCTCTAGAAATTTAAACTTCCAACCTCTAGATCTCATTCATTTCTTGACGAAATCTCGCGTTCTTGGTGTCTAAACGACCACCACAACTTGTAGATCATAGAAGTACAACCGATCTGAGCTTTTGTCCGACTAATTCGAGGTAAAAATCGATTTTTAGTTCGGTTTTTAGGGTTTTCAAAACCCTATTTCGAACCCCTCTTGGAATCCGGCTAAAACCCACAAAATCCTAGGCAAATCACTCCAAAGACACCTAAAATGAAGTAGGAACAAGTGCCATCCAAATGCCTAGTAGTTTTCCTTGAAAACCATGGCTGCCTCATGAGGAGCTCGACCGGCCGAATGAGATTTGGCCCAGATAGGCCGAATGGCCGGCCACCCGAATGACCTGGCCAACTGCTGCCCGACCGAAACACATTGGGGGACGAATGGCCAAGGGCCTCATTAGTCCTTCTTTCGGCCGAAAGGCCCTAGCCGTACCAGCCCTAAGCCGAAACGCTTCCTTCATTCGGTCCATTCTCACTCGGCCACTCCTCGTTCGGCTCAACTACCATTCGCATGAACTGAGTCTCATTCGGCCAGCTTTAGTTCGGCCAAGTTTCATACGACCCAGCCCCTTCGCCCCATTTTCATTCGGCCTAACCCATGCTCAGCCGGCCCAGGTAGTTCGGCCAAGTTTCATACGACCCAACCCCTTCGCCCCATTTTCATTCGGCCTAACCCATGGCTGTCCGGTCAAGACTTGTATCAGATTGGGTCACGTATGCCATGCATGGGGATTAAGTGTGTGTGTGTGTATGGGAAGCATATTGGATTCATGATATAACATCAACTTGGGTAATCTATGAGCTAAGCATGGAATTTAACAAAGTAGGGGTTAACATGATGACACTATGAGACCATAAACTAAGGATTTCTTGGTAACAATGGGTTTAAAATTGGATTAAGGTTTGGAATAACAAGAGTTTTCCTCAAACCTTATGATCATTTAAACATGGGTTAAGAACATAAGTTTGGGTTCAATACATTTGAGAAACTATTAATGGTTTAAACAATGACCCAATATTATGAGTGTTGATTTAGTTATTAACACATAACACTTGGACATTTCATGAGCTCATGCAACTACGTTGGGTTGTTCCTTTTGAACTACCTAGGATGGGTTGCACACATATAAATGATTAAGGAATCATGAACAATTGAAAACTAATAATGGGCTAAGGTTAATTAAGTAAGATTAACCCGAGCCCATCATGCGTAATTTAATTTCTCTTAAAACCTAATTATGTTGTTAATAAAAAGGAATTGATTTATAAACTTTATTAAATTAATGTCACACCCCCAATTTTCAACTAACGGAATCACACCGTTTGGGAGCGTGACAAACCAGGATCTCAGATCATTAGACATAGCGAAGACCTCTATATGAATTTTCAAAACATACTGTGGTCTTTAAAACAATACATCAGAGTTTTCAAAAGTTGCGGAAGCGTTATAAAACCAATAACAGTTGTAAAATAAACATTACAAAACAAAATACTTAAATGTTCAAATTCAAATATTCAAAGTGTTTAAAATGCATGAGACTCTATCTCCTAGTCCATGCCAGCTTTAACGCGCGCCTTAGCGTCCTGAGAAAACACGTAAATCAAGTCAACACAAAGGTTGGTGCATAACACAGGTTTTCACAATGTTCAAAACAATAGTTTGAATAACAAGATTGTAGATAACATAATCACAAATGCACAATGATAGCTAGTCATATAAACTATTTACATACATGGTCGATACCGAAGCTGACTGATTGCCATGCTATAGCATGTTTTCGCCTTGCCACTATTGTCTATCACAACAATAGTAAATTGTGTTTGGTCAGTCAAACACCTGCGTAGATCCCATCTACCAGGTGAGGTTTGTCAAACCTAATAGATCTATTTCCAACTACCACGCTTTGCATTACAGCAAACTAAATGGTTCGAGGTGTGTAAGGACTTTCAAGTTGATATGTTGTCACATAATGTAAACAGCTAACTCATGCAAATGATATGTATCTAAAATAGTTTGTTGCACATGTTTTCTCCCCCAAAACAGTTTAAAATAAGAAAGGGGCCGTGTACGCACCTTTGGTTATTGCAGAATGATCACACACTAAAAGCTCGTGTAAGAAATCCTCCTACGAAGAATCTGTGTTTAAACAATAACCTAGTGTTATTCGGATTAACGTTTTGTGCTTGAAATCACATACGTGTCAACACACGTATGTTAAAGTGTCAAAAATGTGCATACGTAAATACGCGTGACTTTGAAATCGTTTAAATAAAATCATATTTGATTTTATTTAAATAATCGTAATTATACGCGATTTCGTTTTCGGGTTAAAATATGAATTTTATCATTCTAATGCGTTCGTATTCTCGTTACGGTTCCAACGCAACTCGAACGGGTTAAATCGGAGTTCGAACGAAGAAGTTATGATTTAAAACTCAAAATTAGTTTTAAGAACCAAAAATGTTGAGGCCCGGGCTCGAACCCGAGACCTACAGCCCAACACACACACACTCTGCCATCTAACCCACATCGCTTTTTGTTAACAGACTCCATCCTATTTGGTTTTAACCAACACAGGTTCGGGTCCCCTTTGATTTCTCAAACCAAACCAAAGAACCCCCGATTGAACCCCAATTCGAATCCAATCGACCCCAAGACCTTAGGGGTTCTGTTTCAATACTTAAACCGAGCCTAATTGTTGTTTCAATTCGATGGATCATCAATTCAAAGCCTTCGAATTAGATAATTTAGTTTTTGTACGTGAACATCCAATTAAAAATTCAACTTGATCAAATCCATTTACTTCAAACCGAAAAACATAGGGTTTTTATTTAAAACCATATTTCGAAGCCTTCTGTGGTGATTAATTCGAGTCACAAGTTCCATAGCTTCTAAATCCCCAATCGGTTTTTCATCATGAACCCTAGAACTTGAAATTATACAATCCGATGTATTTAGTTGAAATTAACATATGGTTTTTCATGTATACACCAAACCGAATCTTTCTGTGCAATTCAATTTGATTTTTAAACTCCCTAGGATCAAAACCCCCAAATGGTTTTAACTCAAGAACCCTAGATTTAAAAATCATATCATTCGATGTTAACCGATCCAATAATCATATGGGTTTCACTTAATGGCATATTCCGAAGCTGCTGGTGCAGTTTAATTCGATTCTAGAACTCTTTTAAATGAAATCCCCCAATTCGGTTCATAGAATGAACCCTAGGATTTGAATTCATACAATTTGATGTTTTGACACTAATTCAACATATGGGTTTGCTTAATCGGTTGTTTTAGGTGGTGTAGGAAAGATTTGTTACCTTGCTTGATGTTGAATCGACGTAGATTGCTTATAAGCCCTAGCTCGGCCTCCCTCGCGATCAAATCTTCTGTTCGAGCCTCTTGAAATCAAATTGCTGGTTGTAGTATTCTCTAAATGTGCCGACTAAGTGTTAGGAAACCTCAATTGTGAATATCATAATCGAATTTAACGAATTCGATCATGGGTGTCTACGGTTACAACTCTTGGGTGTCATTTGAGTTTAATTCCACGACTTAATGCTCTAATAACGTATGATTGCTGTTACTATTCATTAATAAATGATGATTGAAAGGTTTCTTCAATCAATTTCACTATAATGACAACAATTCCGAATTTAATTGATAATCCCATTCGAATTTTGACCTCTAAGGTCAAAATTGAAACTTTAAATCAATTTCCAACCTAAACTTAACAATTAACATGTATTGAAACTGATTTCAATAATTTCTAAACCTTTGGATTTGATTTCTAACAAAAACATAACATTTTGGTTTAATCTAGAGTTAACGGAGTTAATCCGAATTGCCGAATTGTCACTAATCGAGTCAATTGAACTAGTTTTGAGCTTGATTTATCCAATTGGACCTCCTAAATACCATTGGGCCTACTTTGGTCTCATTGGACCTTACTGGGCCTTCCTGGGTCTTCCTTGGCCTTGTTGAGCCTTCATTGACCTTATTGGACCTTCATTGGCCTTATTGAGCCTTCATTGGCCTTATTGGGCCTTCCTAGACTCCATTGGGCCTTACTGGACCTCTCTTGGCTTATTGGGCCTACTGTGAACCTATTGGGCCTACATAGACTTCATTGGGCCTAATTGATCTTGTTGGGCCTATCATCTAACCACTTTCAGTTAACAAGGTTAATGTGAAAAGTCGGATTGTCACATCATCCCCTTGTTGAAGGAATTTTCGTCCCGAAAATTAGCAAGTGTTAAGAGTAGTTATAAAACTACTTACGAGTTTAGATTGTGCGTGTTAGTGTGATTTGATCATTCTGTGTGCTTGTGTGTACACACACACAAAGTTTAATGTTTGCAACATCACAACTCAAATGTAATCGTTCAATATGATTGTTTGCGTGTACACTAGTTAGTTCACCTAACTGTGACTGTTTGTGTCTGATATAGTGAATGTCTATAAACTGTTTGTACTATGCAACCCCGCACATAGTAAAATGTGTGTAATGTACTATGTAACCCTCGCAAATAGCAAAATGTGTGTAACTAATCATGTATGTACTACCATAACATGTAACATATGAAATGTAGCACATAGAATATATAGAATGTAATGTAGTGTAGCACAAATGTTTGTAACAAAATCAATTGAATAAATAAAATGTTTGTGCTTACAGTTTGAAATTTGCAGTGTTGATGTGTGAAAGCATCACGTCATCCCCTTGTTGAAGGAAATTTCGTCCCGAAATTTAACGTGCGCTCTCAGTGTTAGCAGTAGCTGTCTTGAATAGATGAGGATATTTCTTCATCATTTGATCTTCCCGTTCCCATGTGAATTCAGGACCCCGTCTTGAATTCCATCGAACTTTGACTATCGGAATCTTGCTTTGCTTCAGTTGTTTGACCTCTCGGTCCAAGATTTCCGCCGGTTCTTCAATGAATCGTAACTGTTCATCTACTTGTATTTCTTCCAATGGTACAATCAATGTCTCATCAGAAAGACATTTCTTTAAGTTCGACACATGAAACACATCATGAACTCCACTGAGTTCCTCCGGTAGTTTGAGTTGATACGCAACCGGACCAATCCTTTTCAGAATCTCAAAAGGTCCTACGTAACGTGGACTAAGCTTTCTGCGCTTGCCGAATCGTATCACTCCTTTCCAAGGTGATACTTTTAGAAGAACTCGGTCACCTACTTGAAATTCCAACGGCTTGCGACGTTTATCTGCATAACTCTTCTGTCGATCCTGAGCCGCTGCCATACGGTTCCGGATTTGAACTATCTTCTCTGTCGTTTCGTGCACCAGTTCAGGACCTGTTATCTGACTGTCACCAATTTCAGCCCAGCAAACTGGTGAACGACATTTGCGACCATACAAAGCTTCAAACGGTGCTGCTTGAATGCTTGTGTGATAACTATTATTGTAAGAGAATTCCACCAACGGTAAATGATTCTCCCAACTATCACCAAAATCAATTACACAGGCTCGTAACATATCCTCGAGCGTTTGAATCGTTCGTTCACTCTGACCGTCGGTCTGTGGATGATAAGCGGTACTCATATCCAAGCGAGTCCCCAATGACTTATGAAGAGATTTCCAAAAATTGGAAGTAAACCGGGCATCCCGATCTGATATGATAGAGATTGGCACACCATGTCGTGCTACTACTTCCTTAATGTAAATACAAGTCAGTTTCTCCATCTTATCAGTTTCCTTGATTGCTAAGAAATGTGCAGATTTCGTTAAGCGATCGACAATTACCCATATCGTATCACAACCGCTCGGTGTACGGGGTAACTTAGTAATGAAATCCATCGAAATCTGTTCCCATTTCCACATCGGTATCTCTGGTTGTTGCAGTAAACCAGATGGCTTCTGATATTCAACTTTGACTTTCGAACAAGTTAAACATTTGCTAACGTATCTAGCAATGTCAGCTTTCATGTGAGGCCACCAATACAGTGCCTTCAAATCATGATACATCTTGTCTGATCCCGGATGGACTGAATATCTAGACTTGTGTGCTTCGTCCATCACTAGTTCCCTTAAACCTCCATACAAAGGTATCCAAAGTCTATCAATGAAATAACGAATTCCATCAGACTTGACATCCAACTGTGTTTCCATCCCACGTAGATATTCCTGCACCAAGTTTTCCGTTTTCAAAGCCTCGATCTGAGCACTGCGTACCTTATCAGGTAAGTCAGTATGTATTGTCATCATAAGTGCGCGAACCCGTCTTGTTCCCGTTGTATCTTTTCTGCTCAAAGCATCGGCTACGACATTAGCCCTTCCCGGGTGATACTTAATCGCACACTCATAATCGTTCAACAACTCAACCCATCGTCGTTGTCTCATATTAAGCTCCTTCTGATCAAAGATATGTTGCAAACTCTTATGATCAGTATAAATAGTACACTTAGTTCCATACAAGTAATGCCTCCAAATCTTCAAAGCAAAAACCACTGCTCCTAATTCCAAGTCATGAGTAGTGTAATTCTTTTCGTGTGTTCGTAGTTGTCTGGAAGCATAAGCGATCACTTTATCCCGTTGCATCAACACACATCCCAAACCCTGTCCAGATGCGTCACAATACACCGCAAAGTCTTCCGTTCCTTCCGGTAAGGACATAATCGGCGCGCTGCAAAGCTTCTGTTTCAATAACTGGAACGCAGTTTCCTGTTTATCCGTCCAGTTATACTTTGTCCCCTTATGCGTAAGAGCTGTAAGTGGTTGAGCGATCTTTGAGAAACCTTCAATGAATCGTCGATAATAACCCGCCAAACCAAGGAATTGTCGTACCTCGGTAGGGGTCTATGGTGCTTCCCAATTCTTAATCGCTTCAATCTTCGCTGGATCAACATGTATGCCCTTTTCATTAACTATATGACCCAAGAACTGTACTTCTCGCATCCAGAAATCACATTTGGAGAACTTAGCGTACAGTTGTTCTTGTTTCAATAATTCCAATAATAGTCGAAGATGTTCAGCGTGTTCCTCCTCAGATTTTGAATAGATGAGAATGTCATCAATAAAAACAATGACAAACTTATCCAGGTAAGGTTTACAAACACGATTCATGAGATCCATGAATACAGCTGGAGCGTTTGTCAACCCAAATGGCATGACCAAGAACTCATAATGGCCATATCGTGTCCTGAATGCTGTCTTCGGAATATCTTCCTCCTGAACTCTTAGTTGATGATAACCCGACCTGAGATCAATCTTCGAGTAGTAACTCGAACCTTGCAACTGATCGAACAGATCGTCAATCCTGGGTAACGGATACCGGTTCTTGATAGTAACCTTATTCAATTGCCGATAATCGATACACATACGAAAAGTCCTGTCCTTCTTCTTTACAAACAATACTGGAGCTCCCCATGGTGAAAAACTAGGTCGTATGAAACCCTTATCCAACAACTCTTGCAATTGTGTGGATAACTCTTGCATTTCTGACGGTGCAAGTCGATAAGGCGCCCTAGCTATCGGTGCTGCGTCTGGTGTAAGATCGATTCGAAATTCCACCTGTCTGATAGGCGGTAATCCCGGCAAGTCTTCTGGAAATACTTCCGGAAATTCACAAACTATAGGTATATCTTCAATCTTCTTCTCAGCTATCGGCTTTTCAGTTATAAGTGCTATAACTGCCGTATGACCTTTCCGCAGACATTTGTGTGCTTTCATACAAGATATGAGACGCAGTGGCGTACTGCTCTTCTCGCCTTGTACATATAATGTCTCTCCCTGCGGAAGAGGTATGCGAACAATCTTTTCATGGCATACAATTTCAGCCTGGTTCTTAGACAACCAGTCCATGCCAATGACTACATCAAAACTGCCTAAGGCAATAGGCATCAAATCAATCTCTAATGTCTGACCCATCAAATCAAGAATACATCCCTTAAAAATGTTTTCCACTACAATTAACTTACCATCAGCTAATTCCACAGTATAGGGACTATCTAAGGCAGTGGGACTAACATTTAGCAACTTAGCAAGTGAACTAGATACAAAACTCCGGTCGGCACCAGTGTCAAATAACATAGAGGCATAGTGATTATTTAAGAGGAACGTACCCGTGACAATGTTGGGATCCTCCCGCGCTTGACGTCCTCCAATCACAAACGCCCTGCCTCTAGCACCGTTGTTGTTGTTGTTGTTGTTGTTGTTGTTGTTGCCATTGCCATTACCGTTGCCATTCCCATTACCATTGCCGTTATTGTCCCCGCCTTTCTTAAGTTGTGGGCAATCTTTCTTGAAATGGCCCATCTTGCCGCACTCAAAACAACCCTTCTGCACGTTGTTTTGATTGTTATTCTGGTTATTATGGTTGTTCTGCAACTCTCCGCGACAATCCTTAGCCGCATGCCCAATCTTGCCACATCTCTGGCACTTAGCTCTGTCACACTGGTTACCCGCATGATGATAACCACACCTGTTGCACTTGGGGTGCTTACCAATATAGCCCCCCGATGATGATGATTGTTGGCCACTGTTGGAATTATGATAGGACTTGTTTGAGTCCTGCTTCCTGTTCTGCTGTTGGTTGTTACCTTTGAAGTTGTTACTTTCCCACTTTCTCTTGTGATCTCCTACCTTGGTAGCAGATGTTCGCTTAGGCAGAGTTCCCTGTAACACTGCCTGATCAGTAAGCTGATGCGCTAGACGAACAGCTTGTTGGATGGTGGTGGGATTTGCTGAAGTAACCATCCCCTGAATCTGAGGCACTAGTCCTCCAATGTACCTTTCGACCCACTTACTGACTGGAGTAGCCATGTGTGGTAGCAGTCTGGCCAGTTCATGCGATCTGGTCGTGTACTCCTCAATATTTGACCCCTCCATCTTGAGGTGCCAATACTCCTCCTCCAACTTCTGCATTTCACTACGAGGACAATACTCCTCTTGTAGTAAAGTTTTGAAGTTGTTCCAGGTCAACGCATTTGCTTCTCCCAATCCCAAAGTCTGAACATTGGAGTTCCACCAAGTCAGTGCTGGACCCTCTAATGTTCCAGTAGCAAATTTCACCTTGCTTTCATCGGGGCAGTTGCACATTTCGAACACAGACTCTGCCTTTCCAATCCATCGGAGAAGTCCTATGGCTCCCTCCGATCCTTTGAAATTGTGAGGTTTGCAGTCCAAGAACATCTTGAATGTGCAAACTTGTGGGTTAACCAATCCCCCAGCTGGACCCTGTGGCCCTGTGTTGTGTGTCTGTGCGTACTGTGCTATTGCCTCTGCAACTCTGCTGTTGATTAACTCGTTGAGCTCAGCAACAGTCATATGAACATTTCCCTCAGCCATTAGTTCCTATTTACAAGAAATGTTAGCGCATAATCAAAATCCAATTTTGACATGTGTAAGTAAAAACAACAAACACAACATGTAATATAATCAACACAGTTGTTGGAAATAAACGATAACTTTTCAATAGATAGAAACTTTCTTTGAGTACAATACTTTTGAAATGAAATACAAGTTTTCAAACTACTAATGTAGGAACACAACCCGTTCCTAATAAGTTTAAACAAAACAAGAAAGAAAAGAAAAATCAATCGTCCTCAACGGTGGATTCAGGATCGGACTCAACAATTGGTGCTGGTTCCTCCCCTTCTTCCTCCTCATCCTCTTCCTCATTCTCAGAGGCCACTAAATCCTCCAAGGCTTCTACTCTGCCCGCCAAGATCTCCTCTCGGTTCTCTGACTCTTCTAGACGACCAATCAAATTGATCATCTCATCACGCATATCAAAAACCAGATGCGCAAGATTATCCTGCCTCTCAATAGCATCCCATAACTCCTGAGATCTCTGTGCTATCTTATCTTCTGCTACCTCCAGATCCTCGCGCAGTTTGGCGATCTCCTCGGCGTCCGTCCTTTGCCTCTTAGGCTCAGGAGCATCTAGTGCTGGTGGTGAATGTGTGGAAGGTCCCTCAGCAGGAATCTGCTGAGTGCCCTCCTCCTCCTCCTCCGGATCCTCATCCGGGTCCTCCTCTGGATCCTCGTCGGGATCCTCGTCTGGGTCCTCATCTGGATCCTCCTCCGGATCCTCCTCTGGATCGGAGTCATCCATCTCATACGGTGGAGGTGATGGAATAGGTGGTGGTGGTGATGATGGTGGTGCTGGAACTATCGGTTCCTCGTCCTCGGAATCATCAATAATGATATATGGGACTGATGATGAATCCATGCATGTTACATAATACCATATGTAAGTACAGTGCCATGGAATACGTAAACAAGTCAATTACATAGTGTCATATGTAATTTCTAAGCAATACGTATAATCAGATGTGTCTAATGTCTAACAGTCATAGTCTAAGTCTACAAATGCAAACCTAGTTCGCTATAACCAATGGCTCTGATACCAATCTGTCACACCCCCAATTTTCAACTAACGGAATCACACCGTTTGGGAGCGTGACAAACCAGGATCTCAGATCATTAGACATAGCGAAGACCTCTATATGAATTTTCAAAACATACTGTGGTCTTTAAAACAATACATCAGAGTTTTCAAAAGTTGCGGAAGCGTTATAAAACCAATAACAGTTGTAAAATAAACATTACAAAACAAAATACTTAAATGTTCAAATTCAAATATTCAAAGTGTTTAAAATGCATGAGACTCTATCTCTATCTCCTAGTCCATGCCAGCTTTAACGCGCGCCTTAGCGTCCTGAGAAAACACGTAAATCAAGTCAACACAAAGGTTGGTGCATAACACAGGTTTTCACAATGTTCAAAACAATAGTTTGAATAACAAGATTGTAGATAACATAATCACAAATGCACAGTCATGATAGCTAGTCATATAAACTATTTACATACGTGGTCGATACCGAAGCTGACTGATTGCCATGCTATAGCATGTTTTCGCCTTGCCACTATTGTCTATCACAACAATAGTAAATTGTGTTTGGTCAGTCAAACACCTGCGTAGATCCCATCTACCAGGTGAGGTTTGTCAAACCTAATAGATCTATTTCCAACTACCACGCTTTGCATTACAGCAAACTAAACGGTTCGAGGTGTGTAAGGACTTTCAAGTTGATATGTTGTCACATAATGTAAACAGCTAACTCATGCAAATGATATGTATCTAAAATAGTTTGTTGCACATGTTTTCTCCCCCAAAACAGTTTAAAATAAGAAAGGGGCCGTGTACGCACCTTTGGTTATTGCAGAATGATCACACACTAAAAGCTCGTGTAAGAAATCCTCCTACGAAGAATCTGTGTTTAAACAATAACCTAGTGTTATTTGGATTATCGTTTTGTGCTTGAAATCACATACGTGTCAACACACGTATGTTAAAGTGTCAAAAATGTGCATACGTAAATACGCGTGACTTTGAAATCGTTTAAATAAAATCATATTTGATTTTATTTAAATAATCGTAATTATACGCGATTTCGTTTTCGGGTTAAAATATGAATTTTATCATTCTAATGCGTTCGTATTCTCGTTACGGTTCCAACGCAACTCGAACGGGTTAAATCGGAGTTCGAACGAAGAAGTTATGATTTAAAACTCAAAATTAGTTTTAAGAACCAAAAATGTTGAGGCCCGGGCTCGAACCCGAGACCTACAGCCCAACACACACACACTCTGCCATCTAACCCACATCGCTTTTTGTTAACAGACTCCATCCTATTTGGTTTTAACCAACACAGGTTCGGGTCCCCTTTGATTTCTCAAACCAAACCAAAGAACCCCCGATTGAACCCCAATTCGAATCCAATCGACCCCAAGACCTTAGGGGTTCTGTTTCAATACTTAAACCGAGCCTAATTGTCGTTTCAATTCGATGGATCATCAATTCAAAGCCTTCGAATTAGATAATTTAGTTTTTGTACGTGAACATCCAATTAAAAATTCAACTTGATCAAATCCATTTACTTCAAACCGAAAAACATAGGGTTTTTATTTAAAACCATATTTCGAAGCCTTCTGTGGTGATTAATTCGAGTCACAAGTTCCATAGCTTCTAAATCCCCAATCGGTTTTTCATCATGAACCCTAGAACTTGAAATTATACAATCCGATGTATTTAGTTGAAATTAACATATGGTTTTTCATGTATACACCAAACCGAATCTTTCTGTGCAATTCAATTTGATTTTTAAACTCCCTAGGATCAAAACCCCCAAATGGTTTTAACTCAAGAACCCTAGATTTAAAAATCATATCATTCGATGTTAACCGATCCAATAATCATATGGGTTTCACTTAATGGCATATTCCGAAGCTGCTGGTGCAGTTTAATTCGATTCTAGAACTCTTTTAAATGAAATCCCCCAATTCGGTTCATAGAATGAACCCTAGGATTTGAATTCATACAATTTGATGTTTTGACACTAATTCAACATATGGGTTTGCTTAATCGGTTGTTTTAGGTGGTGTAGGAAAGATTTGTTACCTTGCTTGATGTTGAATCGACGTAGATTGCTTATAAGCCCTAGCTCGGCCTCCCTCGCGATCAAATCTTCTGTTCGAGCCTCTTGAAATCAAATTGCTGGTTGTAGTATTCTCTAAATGTGCCGACTAAGTGTTAGGAAACCTCAATTGTGAATATCATAATCGAATTTAACGAATTCGATCATGGGTGTCTACGGTTACAACTCTTGGGTGTCATTTGAGTTTAATTCCACGACTTAATGCTCTAATAACGTATGATTGCTGTTACTATTCATTAATAAATGATGATTGAAAGGTTTCTTCAATCAATTTCACTATAATGACAACAATTCCGAATTTAATTGATAATCCCATTCGAATTTTGACCTCTAAGGTCAAAATTGAAACTTTAAATCAATTTCCAACCTAAACTTAACAATTAACATGTATTGAAACTGATTTCAATAATTTCTAAACCTTTGGATTTGATTTCTAACAAAAACATAACATTTTGGTTTAATCTAGAGTTAACGGAGTTAATCCGAATTGCCGAATTGTCACTAATCGAGTCAATTGAACTAGTTTTGAGCTTGATTTATCCAATTGGACCTCCTAAATACCATTGGGCCTACTTTGGTCTCATTGGACCTTACTGGGCCTTCCTGGGTCTTCCTTGGCCTTGTTGAGCCTTCATTGACCTTATTGGACCTTCATTGGCCTTATTGAGCCTTCATTGGCCTTATTGGGCCTTCCTAGACTCCATTGGGCCTTACTGGACCTCTCTTGGCTTATTAGGCCTACTGTGAACCTATTGGGCCTACATAGACTTCATTGGGCCTAATTGATCTTGTTAGGCCTATGATCTAACCACTTTCAGTTAACAAGGTTAATGTGAAAAGTCGGATTGTCACAATTAAAATAAATGATATTTTAACTAAACGTTTAACTTAAATTGAATAAATCTAAAGACACTTTAATTTAAGACTTGTAATAATTAATTGTGAGATAAGGGTTACGATTGGGTAATAGGTTAGACTAGTAGATAGAAATCCTAGAAACACCTTAGTAACATAGGACACTTAGTTGCACGCAGAGACCAAAACCCTAGTTTGCGTCTATTATAACGACTTATAGTATTCGAATCTCTTAAAACAACTCAGGTGTTGAAGATACTTAAGCTGCAACCAACGAGTGCGCATTATCTGTTCTGATTCTTACTTAGCAACACATGTGAGTTCAATTGTCCCTTTTCAAACTATTTTGTTTTACTTCGAGACTGAGAAACATGTCAAATCTTTCATATAAATGCATTATACAATTGTTGTCATGTTTTATGAAATGCTTACTGATTTATGCTTATAAATTATATATAAACTTTACTCATTTTGTTTATGCAAAATCTTATTGATTTCAGTTATAAACTATCATGATTATAAGTCATGATTGTATATTTAATCAAATATATACTTACTCATATCATTATTCATATAAATTTCTCAAATGCATATTTCTTAAATGTATACTTTGTTATACTCAAGAATATTACTCAAAACTTACACTCAATGCTTTAAACCAATATTGGATATTAGTTTATTCAAATACTTAATTATTTTATGCTCAACCGTTTTAAGCTTAGTTACTCTTGTGTACAATATTGTAAACTCAACCCTTGTACTTAAATGCTCAAATCTATTACTCAGTACTTAATGCTTGTGATCAATGTTCATAGTTAAATGCTTATGCTCAATACTCAGTAAACTCAGAAAACATAAACATGTTTAACAAATGGGATTCAAGTGGGTAAACAAGTACATGTGCGCATGGTATCGAAAACGCAAAATTCAGAATAATCAGCAGGACTTCGTAAGGCAGACTGATTGGCCATCGCAGGTTGACCTACGAAGTCAACCCCTTCTAGTCATTCAGTGTTCTTCGTTGTCAGGACCTTGTAAGACAGATTGAATGGCCCTCGCAGGTTGACCTACGAAGTCAACCCCTCCTAGTCATTCAATGCTCTTCATTGTCAATCCATGTTTTGTAAAGGTGGCTAGGATGATTATGATACTATTAGTAGACTCTGTGTCTACTAATGGATATCCTCTAACAGCGCACTGATGCAGACCGTTACACCCTGGTTGCTTCTGTGGATTGATACTGAATACCATTGGGTGTGTCCATTGGTGATTCACCCTCCAGAAATTCAGTTGTCTACAGAAGTGAACTCATAAACTCATTTTAAAACTCTAACATATGTGGTGTTGGTGGAGAGTAAAACGCTTAATTATCATTAAAAACAATGTCCTATGTGGCTTAGTATGTGGTGGGATGGCGTCTGGGCGGGTTGTAGGCTCGACCCTTTCGTATGCCCTATACATAAGCATACCGAGCTGGATGATACAGGTGATGTTAATGAGGTTAAGGTTGTTACTTGTGTTTGTGCCTGAAGATTTTAAACAGATTATTTGGAGTCATGTTGGAAATGGAAGCAGCGGTAGGTAAGACGCTTAATTATCATTAACACCAATGTCCTATATGGCTTAGTATGTGGTGGGATGGCGTCTGGGTGGGTTGTAGGCTCGACCCTTTCGTATGCCCTATATATAAGCATACCGAGTTGGATGATACAGGTGATGTTAATGAGATTAAGATTGTTACCGAAGAGGTTTGTCAATACTGTAGTGTGCGTGTTTTGAACTCTTAAATAGAGTGTCTTAAAGCTGGGATGGGAACAGGATTGGACGATAGGTAAAATGCTTAACTATCATTAACAACAATGTCCTATGTGACTTAGTATGTGGTGGGATGGCGTCTGAGCGGGTTGTAGGCTCGACCCTTTTGTATGCCCTATATATAAGCATACCGAGTTGGATGATACAGGTGTTGTTAATGAGGTTAAGGTTTTACCTAAAAGGTTTGCAAAGCTATTTTTCAAATAATTAAACTATATGAACTCACCAACCATTGTGTTGACCTTGTTTTCTTACATGTTTTTCTCAGGTGATGTACAAGATTAAGCAACGTTTTAGGATTGCATACTAGGATGCGAGCTAGAGGGCCTAGTAGTTTTTTTTTGGAAAGCATATCTTTTGTTGATCATTGCGAATCACTTTTGATATCTTGTACAGTTACAAGATAGTAAACATTTGATTCTTTTGATAGGTTTACTTGGTTAATTTATCAAACATTGACATTTGTAATTTAACTTTGTAATCCTAGTTTAATGTTAATTGTGCTTTAGTTATTCTCAATGTTGATGCTATGTAAATAATCTGATCATCACAATTATCATTCCCGATATCGCACTCCAAGAACCTTCCGCCCGACGGGATAGTCGATCCAGCCCGCCGGCTCAGGGTGTGACATCTTAGGGCTGAAACAGGCGAGGAGAAACCTTCTAAAAAGGTTACTTACAAAGAGTTTGTAGCTTGTAAGCCAACTGAGTTCAAAGGTGAGGTAGATCCACTGTTGAGCCAAAGGTTGATATCTGACATGGAAAGCACATTTGAAACATGTCATTGTGATCTGTCTGATGAGGTAAGGTTTGCTGGAAATCAACTGAAGGATAGAGCAAAAGATTGGTGGAAACTTCTTCGAAAGGAGAAGGGTCGGGATGGCATAAAGGATTTGACTTGGGCTGCATTAAGGAGTTGCATTGATAAAGTTTACTTAGTTATGCTTTAGACATTTGATTAAATGTTACTAACTAATTATTAATTAGAAATATTGAGAGTAGTAATTAAATGGTTTAACTACTAAAAGAGTTTAATCAAACTAAAAGAGTTTAATTTAAATAATATGTGAAATAAAAAGGGTGGGAAACCAATTTTGAATTGGTAACCCAAGATCCTATTTTTGTGGATCTACTTTTACTTAAAAAGGTAGATCCAACAACACATTTCAAGAACTGTTTCACCCACTCTCCCTCTCCTCTCTCTAGTTCGGCAGACCCCCTTTCTCCCCTTTCCTCTTTGTTTCGGCCACACACCACCAAGCACCACGACACCATAGTCGAACCAGCAAGGGTGGTTTTGGAGCACGCGGTTGTTGCGGTGATACACTATAGAGATAGATCTAGACGACTCATTGGGTCAAGTCAAAGTACATACATTCGTACGAACGGCTGATTCATGCAACAGCACAGCTATAAAAACAACATTTATGTTTTTCAAACCCATTTTTCATCTAACTCTCTCAACCGAACCCCTCTTTCGCCCCTCTCGATTTTCGGCCATTTTCACACGAAATCGGATCCTTCCACCGTCCAAATCATCTGTATTTCAACCTCAACACCTCCACTTCAAGATTTCAATCCGCGTGGACTTCTGTCAATAATATTTTTCAAGATAATAGGTTAAGACACTCTCTCCAAAAATCCCCAAGAAAGCAAGAGAGGTCCCTCGACTGTTTAGGATATATGTGAATTGCTTTCCGAGACATGAAACACAGATAACGATGTCCACCCTTATAGTTACTACAAGTCCATCACCTAAAACTTAAACTTTGATGAGCTTATTTTATCAAAATATTTTGTGGTTTACAAAAAATCGTATGGTTTACATAAAACCAAAATCGAATTTTACTAAAATTTGACACTTATTTGAGGAATTATGGTTTACATAAAACTGACTCCAAAATTGAATTATTATTATTATTTTTTTAAAAAAATCAAACGTTTTATAATTTTCAGTTTTGATATCATAAACCTTTTTCTAACACGCTCATTGGAAATAAACGATTATAACTATCGTTTATAAAACTCTTAGTAAAAAAAAATTGATTCGAATATGTTTGATAAATAAGCGTTAATAAAAAGGTTTATAAAACTTTTGGTTTACACAAAAACACATTTTAAATTTCTTAATAAACATATATTTGTACGAAACTAAATAGTTTAAATTTCTGTTTTGTAATCCACAAATGTTTAAAAACACAAACTTATGAATGATGATTTTAAAATTTGTTTTAAGCTTGTAGGAACACCGTTCACAAAATAAACAAATACTTTTATTATTTAATTGCTCGAATTACAATTCAGAGAAATACATATGAAATTATTACAAGAAACATAAAAGTGCTAAAATTTAAATTACAAGAAAAATATAAAGTACAAGATGAAACAAGTTATAAAATTTAAATTAAAATAAAAAGCATAGCATAAGATAAAATGAATTAAAATGAATTCGGTAGCTGATAATTTCTGTTCAACAGAGGTCCCAAAAAACAGATTTCGGGCCACCCAGGTGAACCTGACTGTTTCCCAGGGTACAACAGCCGAAGCAGTATGTACTGCCGGAGTTTACCGAAAACCCGAAACGTTACCTGAAACAAGAGTGTTAACACGAGAAATCGATTGTTGTAGGTTCTTGAGAAATCACCAAAGTATATGCTTGTGTTGAGAACCTTTGGAGCTTGTGTGTGTTTCAAATGATGTTGAGAACTAGCAAAAAAAAACAAGAGACCAAATGTCTCTATTTATACATGTAGTCACGGCATATCAAAGGTTGCCATCATGTCCATTAACAAGGCAATTCATGGCTTAGTTAATAACCAATTCATGACAAATGAATTGGCCATGATGTCCATTTAACAAACCAATTCATGACTTAGTTAATAACCAATTAATGACAAATGAATTGGTAGATGAAAGATTTCTAATTTCTTTTTCCCTTTTTTTTCCTTTTAACACAAAATTCCAACAATCCCCCACATGAAAAGAAATCGATCCTTACACTCAAGTGTCACGATAGAATTTTAGCGGTTGAGTATTACAGGAGAAGTAGGTGTTCCCTTTGAACCTTCCTTAGTGATATGCACTTTGTCTCCTAGCGATTAGTAGACGCGATGTCCTTGAACCAATCCCTGTTCACGTAGACGTTATTACATGTCACACAATACTCTTCCTGGTATGGTTAACCCCACATTGTCGTGTCCGTTATGGTCATGGAACACTAGCCTAGTTCTGCAAGGGCTCTAGGATTTCCGCCCCCCTCCCCCCCCCCCCCCCCCCCCGGCAAATTCATTCGAAGCGACCCCACTTCTCGCTCACTTAGGTGACCACCATAGATCATTAAAAGCAGCAGTTTCTTTATGATTCACACAGAATCGTTAACCATATTATGCTTATCCTCAATTGTTATCACTGATTTGATAAAGGAATGAACTAGGAAGTATTCAACTCCTTTTTTATATTTAAGATACTCCCCCACAGTGACCTTAATTCATACAATTAGGTTGTCCTATTGAGCCTAGGTCATGGGATCTCCAATCTTCTAGGATAGGTTTTCTTTTGTACAAACTTCTTCGAATGACTTTAGTCTCATTCCTCTTGATGACTTGTGCACTAACTCTCTGCTTAAACCTTTTGTAAACAGATCCGCTATGTTATCTTTTGACCTCACATAGTCAATTGAGATAACTCCCATTGAGAGTAGTTGTCGTATCGTATTGTGTCTACGTCGAATGTGCCGTGATTTGCCATTATACATTGCACTTTGAGCTCTACCAATAGCCGATTGGCAATCACAATGTATTCAAATAGCCGACATAGGCTTTGGCCATCCTGGAACGTCTTCCATAAATTGACGTAGTCATTCTGCTTCTTCTCCACCTTTATCTAATGCGATAAACTCAGATTCCATCGTAGATCTAGCTATAAGAGTTTGCTTGGACGACTTCGAGGCTATAGCTGCTCCACCAAGGGTGAACACATAACCACTTGTGGATTTGGAATCTTTCATATCGGATATCCAGTTCGTATCATTGTATCCTTCTATAACAGCTGGATCTCTGCCATAATGTAGCCCATAGTTTCTTGTGTATCTTAAGTACCTTAGTAATCTTGTCATGCCCTTCAAATGTTTAGAGCTCGGATAACTATTATATCTACTTAGCCTGCTCACAACATATGCTAAGTCTGGCCGTGTACATTTCATCAGATACATCAGACTGCCAATAATCCTTGAATACTCTAACTGAGCAACACCCTCACCTTTAGTTTTTGATAGATGTTGGGTGGTATCTACAGGAGTTTGAGCCACACTAATATCCCTCGCATTGAACTTTTCAAGGATTTTTTCCACAAGACTATTTTGGGTTCTATTGATCTTTATACCAAAAATCAAATCAGCTAGACCCATGTCTTCCATGTTAAATCTCTCTTTTATCATGCCTTTAGTAGATTTGATCATCATATCATCACTCCCAACGATAAGCATATCATCTACATAAAGACATAATATCACATAACCTCTCGTTGTGTTTTTCACATAAACACACTTGTCGCATTCATTAATTTTGAAACCATTGTTAAGCATAACTTGATCAAACTTTTGATGCCATTCCTTTGAAGCTTGCTTCAAGCCATACAATGACTTGACTAATTTACACACTTTTCCTTCTTGGCCAGAAGCTGAGAAACCCTCAGGTTGTTCTACGTAAATCTCCTCTTCTAAATCCCCATTTAGAAAAGCGGTTTTAACATCCATTTGGTGGACTTCCAAATTTCTTAAAGCCGCTATTGCAAGCACCAACCTTATCGAGGTTATTCTAGTCACAGGCGAGTAAGTGTCAAAGTAATCTACTCCTTCGTTTTGTCTAAATACTTTGATAACTAACCTTGCCTTGTACTTATCAATGTAACCATCAGCTTTCATATTCCTTTTGAATATCCATCAATATCCAAGTGGTTTATACCCTGGTGGAAAATCTGCTAGCTCCCAAGTATTCGAATCAATTTCATTCGTGATCGCCTCTTTCCACTGAAGCCCTTCCGAAGAGGTGACTGCTTCACGATAGGTTCGGGCTCTCTTCAACCATATTAGTAAGAAAATCAGGTCCAAAAGATTTTTCAATCTTTTTCCTCTTACTTCTTCTTGGCTCAACCTCTTCAGCCTCTAATTGTTCTTGATCTTCATCATGAACAATCTCATCAACTAGTGTTGATGAACTTGGGAGTTCCTTCTTCAAACAAGGAAACACTTCTTCAAATAATGATGCATTCCTTGACTCCATTATAGTATTTTGTGTATTTCAGGGTTCTTTGAATCATAAACAAGAAACCGATATGTACTACTATGATGGGCATAACCAATAAATACACAATCCACGGTTTTGGGTCCTATTCTTTGAACCTTTGGTGGTAGAACCACCACTTTTGCTAGGCACCCCCACACTTTCAAGTATTTGTAAGATGACTTTCTTCCCGTTCACAACTCATAAAAGTAGTTGTAAGATGACTTTCTTCCCATCCACAACTCATAAGAAGTTACATCCTTTTTCTTGAAAAGTATTTTGTTTAAAAGATAAGTAGCCGACAAAATGGCTTCCCCTCACATGTCTTGGCTCATTCCAGAACTAATTAACATAGCATTCATCATCTCTTTCAACGTACGGTTCTTTCGTTCCATAATACCATTTTGCTGTGGAGAATAAGGAGCGGTACACTCATGGATAATTCCTTTTTGTGCACAAACATCAGCAAATGGTGAAACATATTCTCCGCCTCTATCACTCCTTAGAACTTTTATCTTTTTGTTGAGTTGATTCTCAACCTCAGTTTTATACAAGACAAACTTATCAATTGCTTCATCCTTACTCTTAAGTAAGTAGACGTAGCAATATCGTGTACTATCATCAATAAATGTGATGAAATACTTATTTCCACCTCTTGTGGGAATTGATTTTAAATCACACACATCAGTGTGAATTATGTCAACGGGTTCGGTTATTCTTTCAACCGACTTAAAAGATGATATTGTTTGTTTTGCTTCAACACATGTTGTACATTTGTATTTTGGATCAATGGCAAACTTTGGAATGCAATCTAATTTAATCAAACCACACATCAAATTGAAATTAACATGACCTAAACGACCATGCCAAACATTAAATGACTTTATCAAATAAGCAGAAGGAAAAGCATTTTTCATTCATGTTCTCAACCTTAGCTATTACATTGAGTTTAAACATTCCATTTTGGGCATAACCCTTACCAACAAACATTCCACGCTTAGTAAAAACAAATTTATCATATTCAAAGACTAAACGAAAGCTATGTTTGTTAAGCAACCATCCTGACACAAGACTCTTGCTTATGTAAGGAACATAGAGCATGTTGCTCAAAGTGAGCTCCTTTCCTGAAGTCCACTTTAAGATCACACTACCTTCACCCTTGACATCGGCAGTTACAGCATTTCCCATGTACAACTTCGAGTCACCCACCACCTCTTTAAACGTATTAAAGAGGGCCCGATCAGGACACACATGGTGGGTAGCACCAATGTCAACCCACCACTCCTTAGGGTCATTTGACACCAAGTTGATCTCATCCATCATAGTAGTGATGTCAGAGACCATAGCAACAAGAGGCATATCGTCCTCCATCATATGTGCTCGGTCCAGTTTAGGAGCCTTACACGTTTCAGTATAGTGAACATATTCACCGTAATTGTAGCATTTTCCCTTAAATGGGAAAACCTGCTTCTTCACACCACCTTTTTTCGGCCCAAGGTCCACAACCTTGCCTTTGCCTTTATCCTTGCCCTTGTAGTTGTCAATTTTCTTTTTGTACCCACGGAAGATTGACCATGCTTCACCATATTGGCTTTTGTAGAAAATTGTTGTGTTGTTTTCAACGCCAACGAGTTGTCTTCCTCAATTCGAAGACGTACCACAAGGTCCTCCACGGTCAATTCCTTTTGCTTATGCTTTAGGTAGTTCTTGAAATCCACCCAACTTGGAGGCAATTTTTCAATCATGGCTGCAACTTGAAATGTCTCACTAAGAGTCATTCCCTCAGAATGTATGTCGCTTAGTATAATTTTCAACTCTTGAACTTGGTTCAACAATGTTTTAGTATCAACCATTTTATAGTCCAAGAAACAGGCTACCTTCGTGCCAGCATCCTCCGTTCTATACTTTTTGTTTAATGACTCCCATAATTCTTTGGCAGTTGTTATCTTGTAGTGAACATTATACAATGCATCCACTAAAAGTTCAACACATAGTTATGACATAGATATTTCGAGTGTTTCCACGCTTCCAAAGCGCTAATGGATTGGACATCTCCATCAGTTATTGCAGGAGGGGATTCAGCTAGGAACCTCACAAGATTCAAAGTGGTCAAGTAAAACAGCATCTTTTGTTGCCACCTCTTAAAGTCCAAACCCGAAAACTTTTTGGGTCTTTCAGCATGATTAGCCATGGCTTGGGCAGCATGGGTACCAACTAATGGTCCCACAGGTGTCGAAGATAAAGCAGGTTGAGTAGTCATTTCTGAAACAAGAGTGGAAATGCAAACGAAGCAAGACAGATTTTATGAAATAAAGTTTACACAAAACCAAAGTTTAATCTAAACTTTTTAACTCAAACAAAGTTATTTGAGTTCATGCGACGTTTGCATTACTTGTTTTGGCCTAATAGGTTAAGACACTCTCTCCAAGAATCCCCAGAAAACCAAGATAGGCTGCTCGGCTATTTGGGATTTATGCAAATTGCTTTCCTAGACAGGAAACTCAGATAACGATGTCCACCCTTACAATTACTATAAGTCTGTCACTTAGAACTTAAACTTTGATGAGCTTAATTTATCAAAATATTTTGTGGTTTATGGTTTACACAAAACCAAAATCAAATTTTACTAAAATTTGACACCTATTTGAGTAATTATGGTTTACATAAAACCGACCCCAAAATCGAATTATTATTATTATTATTATTATTATTATTATTATTATTATTATTATTATTATTATTATTATTATTATTTCTAAAAACATCAAACGTTTTATAATTTTCAGTTTTTATATCATAAACCTTTTTCTAACACGCTCATTAGAAATAAACGATTATAACTATCGTTTATAAAACTCGTAGTAAAAAAACTGATTCGAATATATTCGTTAAATAAATGTTAACAAAATGGTTTATAAAACTTTTGGTTTACACAAAAAAAAATGAATTAGTTAAAACCAAAATTTGTTAACAATTATCAAAACAGAAATAATCAGTTATGGTTTACAAAAAACCTAAACAAAATGTTTGAATTTTTTCTATTAATAAGAAAACAATACTTGTTTAGCAAAAACAAAACTTAAAAACACATTTTAAATTTCTTGATAAACAAATATTAGTAGGAAACTAAATAGTTTAAATTTCTGTTTTGTAATCCGATAATTTTAAAAAACACAAACTTATGAACGGTGATTTTAAAATCTGTTTTAAGCTTGTAGGAACACCGTTCATAAAATGAACAAATACTTTTATTATTGAATTACTCAAATTACAATTCAGAGAAATACACAATGAAATTATTACACGAAACATAACTTTAAATTACAAGAAAAAAATATAAAGTATAAGATGAAACAAGTTATAAAATTTAAATTAAAAATAAAAAGTATAGCATAAGATGAAACGAATTAAAATGAATTCGGCGGCTGAGGATTTCTGTTCAACAGCGGTCCTTTTAAACAGATTTCGGGCCACCCAGGTAAACCCGGCTGTTTCCCAGGGTACAACAGCTGGAGCAGTATCTACTGCCGGAGTTAAGCGAAAACCCAAAACGTTACTGAAACAAGAGTGTTAACACGAGGAATCGATTGTTGTAGGTTGTTAAGAACTCAACAAAGTATATATTTGTGTTGAGAACTTTTGGAGCTTGTGTGTGTGTTTCAAATGGTGTAGAGATTTCTCAAAAACTAGCAAAGAATACAAGAGACCAAATGTCTCTATTAATACATGTAGTCACAGCATATCAAAGGTTGCTATCATGTCCATTAACAAGCCAATTCATGGCTTAGTTGATAACCAATTCATGACAAATGAATTGGCCATGATGTCCATTTAACAAACCAATTCATGACTTATTTAATAATCATTTCATGACAAATGAATTGGTAGATGAAAGATTTCTAATTTCTTTTTCCCTTTTTTTTTTTCACACAAAAATTCCAACATTCACTTGGAAAAAAATTCTTTTCCACCATGCTTGAAAAGTTTTCAAATATCTCTGCCTATTGTAAAGAGCTAAAGTTTGTTTCCGGTCAACTTGTTAATGTTGGCACGCCAGTTCCGGAGCACCGCCTTGTTTTACAACTTGTTTCAAGTTTAATGAGGCCTATGAAAACATTACCACACATATTCATTAATCCAATCCACTCTCGTCCTTCAATAAAGCTTGATCAAAGCTCATTCTTGTAGAAATCCGTAAGGCCGATCTCGCCTTCTCAACCGCCTCTGTCACCGCTATAAACGTCCCTCTTTAACCACACATTACTCATGATTCCCACCCATAATCTAAACAAACTCGTGGACGGGGTCTTGGCTGGGGTAGAAGTGGTCGCAGTGGTCAATGGTTGTAACATCTCAAGTATAATATATATATATATACACATAATTGTTTGACGTGGATTATAGAAATATCAACAAGGGGAAAAAAATACATATAGATATTTAGGATAGGTGAGGCGGCAAAAAAAAGAAGGCAGAAAGAAAGAAAAAGGTGGGGGTCTTGATCAAGAAAGAAAACAAGAAAAAAAAAAGAATATGGGAGGATGGGGAGGGTAGACGCACAACGAGACGTCAACAAAGGGGAACCCTAGCAAGAATCCGTGATTCTAAGCTTCATTCGTGGGTCTAGATTGTGAATTACTCAAGGTAATCATGTATTTTTGGTCTTTAAATCTCCATAGTCAAATTTGAAGGCATGTCACGAACTAGGGCTTGTAAAAATGAAAATTTTAGTTTAAATTGGTTTGAAATATGAGTAGTTATAGGATCCTAAACTCTTGTCATGTTGTTTTGGTGTGTTTTAAAACATTACTTGACGTTTAAGGTGACAAATTTGAAAGAAACCCGATTTAGGGTTCATGAGTTTGGTGGAAGAAGATGACTCATTTGGGGATAACTAAGAAAAAGATAATTTTGGTGATTGTTTAAATCTGAAAATGTGTATATAAAAGTAATTGAGGTGTTGTGTTTTCAATAATTGTCTAAAACGCATAAGAAGAGACTAATATGAGTTGGACCTAAGCTGGTCAAAGGTGTTAATTTGATCCAAATATTATTGAATATTAAATATATATTGTTTGAAAAGGATTGAAACTTGACGGTTTGTGTGGAGAATTATAAGTTCAGGTAAGTATGATAAATATGATAGATGATGCGTGTAAAGACTATATGATTTTAGTGAGAAATTTTACCGCGAAGGAACCTCATAACCACCATAGCGTACCGCGAAGAGTCCCAAAGCATAATATCTTTGAAATTTTCTTGTTTCGTGATTCTGGACAATCCGTAACTCTGTTTCGCGCACGGTTTTCCCCCATGTTCATAATTTCTCACATATTTTCAAATTACAACAATCACAATCTTTCAATTAACGATTATTTCAAATACATTCATTTTATTAAAACCGGTTGGTACAATTTATTACTAGTCCTAGATTGAAAATCAACCAATAAACAATCCAACAATAAGCATACTAACACATGAGGGTAGTCCTACATGCCATGATCAATATACCCACATAATCAGAAATAAACTCAACATAAACCAGCAACACATGACCATCATAATAGAATTGAACAAGGATTATTAAAGTCAACACAATTTCATTGGAAAAGTCAAACCAAAAAGTCAAACACGTCTAGAATTCATCAAAACCCAAGTAATAAACGAATTAGCGAAGCATGGCTGTGAAAAAATGAACAAAATTCATAAACATAGTCATGGTTCAGAAGAAAATGAAAAATGAAAAAGAAAGTAAAACTAAACAGAAGACTAGTCGACCCGCTTTGTTCAATCCCGATCAACCGCAACTCCAAATTCGTCAAGTTCTTGACTTTCTGCTTCAAAAACTCCAAAAACGCTCTCTGGTACCCACATAATCACATGATAAACTCAACATAAGTCAGCAACACATGATCATCAACATAATTGAACAAGGATTATTAAAGTCAACACAATTTCATTGGAAAAGTCAAACTAAAAAGTCAAACACATCTAGAATTCATCAAAACCCAAGTAATAAACGAATTAGCCGAGCATGGTTGTGAAAAAACTGAACAAAAGTCATAAATGGACCGTCAATGTAATGCTAAAGTCTATGTCAGTTAACCTTAATTGTTCGTCCCTCTGAGTGTTCGAGTTCTACGGATCCGTATATAAAACTTGTTTCACCATAAATGGACCTGACCAGCGGGACTTTAGCTTCCTGGAAACAACTTTAACCTCGAATTGTATAACAGCACGCGATCTCCCACTTAAAATTCCTGATCGCACTTTCGTCTTCGATCATGTAGTTTCTTTGTCCGCTCCTTGTAAATGGTGGAATTCGCGTATTCCTGATCTCTCAATTATTGTAACTCATGAAGCTGCAATAAACGCTGCTCACCAGCCTTTACCATATCAAAATTAAGTGCCTTTAACGACCAATATGCTATGCTCCAACTCCACTGATAAATGGCAGGATTTTCCATATACCAACGTATACGGTGTGGTACCGATAGGTGTCTTGAATGCAATACGGAAAGCCCAAAGTGCATCATCTTGTTTATCTTCCCAATCCTTGCGGCTTTGACCAACTGTCCGCTCAAGGATTCTCTTAATTCCTCGGTGTGTCACCTCAACATGCCACTCATTTGTGGATGATACGGCATAGCAAGTCGATCGGCTACACCATATCATCGCAACGTCTTTTCCATTGTGTGTTACAAAAGGGGTTCCTCTGTCACTGATCAATTCTTGTGGTGTACATGTCACACCCCCGGCCGGCGGGAACGGATCGGGTTTTCCCGTCTGGCGGAAGATTCCCGGGCGAGATATCTGAATGATAATCGAAATGATCAGATTGTTTACATGGCACATGATAAATAATGAGAATGCTAGCATGACATATAATATAGAATTACAAAGTTAAATTACACAGTACGTGTTCATAATTTAACTGAGTAAATCTACTCCAAAAGAATCGTGTAGTTTCTATCTTGTAACTATACAAGATATGCAAAAAGATTCACAATGTCATCAAAATATATGTATCCAAGAGTAAGCTAGGTCTTCTAAAAGTCCTCTAGCTTAATCACTGATGCTGGTTAACTAGACCTGTCCATCACCTGAGAAAACATACATTTAAACAAAGTCAACACTAGGTGGTGAGTTCATAAGTTTAGTAATTGAAACCATTGAATTTATGTTAGTCATGTTCACAATGTTTCGCACGAATTGTATTGATAATTGAATCCCGTGTTTCGCACAATGTCCTCTCCATGATTGTATGCACAGATAATGTCTCATCCAGTCAAGCATGCTCCTATATAAGGGCATACGAAAGGGTCAAGCCCAGACGCCATCCCACCATATGCTTAACTGCACTCAACACTACCTGTAATACAACGATGGATACCCATCTCTTTTCACCCATTGATTTCCCGGTATGTTTATCCCAATAATGAAAAGAGATAGAGACATAATTATCTCGTTAACCATTCCTTATGGAATAGCCGGCATGTAAAATAATCCAATGAATAAGTAAGAGACGTAATCATCTCTGTTAACTAATCCTTACGGATTAGCCGGTGTGTAAAATAAACCAATATTGATTAAGAGACTTAATAATCTCTGTTAGCTAATCCTTACGTATTAGCCCGGCGTGTATAATAACCCAATGAAACAAGTAAGAGACGAAATCGTCTCTGTTAGCTATTCCTTACGGATTAGCCGGCATGTAAGATATCATACTCAATATCTAGAATGAAACGTAATAGTTTCAGTAGCTAATCATTACCGATTAGCCCGGTATGTAGTGTAACCAAACAATTGAATAAAGAGACATAATTGTCTCTGTTAGCTATTCCTTACGGTTTAGCCCGGCGTGTAAGATATCATACTCGATATCTAGAGCAAGACCTAGGATCTCTTGTGACTCTCAAGTACTAACCAGTATGGTGTGTAAGAATCATACTCCATACCTAGTAGGAAATAATAGTCCCAGTAGCTGTCACCCCTATCCAGCCCGGTGTGTAAAGTGTCCAACTCATGATTTCTAGTTAGAGACGTAATAGTCTCAGTAGCTGTCATTCTGATCAGCCCGTGTGTAAGATATCCTCCCATGATATCTATTGTAATGAATAACGTTCTCTAAATTTTATGTATGTTATCAATTAGATTGATAGCACCTCTCGTGCCCGGTATGATTAATTTGACTACTCCCAAGTTCTAATGATTGATGTTCGTGATTACCCGACTGATCTATGATTGTGTACCCGTCTTCCCATGATGTTATAAGGTGTGCTCTAATAGTCTTAATAGGTAAAGATAGTCTATGTGGGAATACCCTCCCAAAAGCGTGTGCTTGCGATATCATCCTCGATATCAAGTAATTGTCTCAACTGTTATCTCGGTGTTGAGTGTTCTTACTAACTTGAACAGAGTGTTATAAGAACATGTCTTATACACAATGATAGTAATGTGTGAATGATCTTGTTATCATGAAGTTACCTTATCATGATGATCATTCTAGTCATTAGTAATTGTTATTGGCATATTATCCCATAGTTTTCCCCCGTTGTTCTATCGTGTAAGAATAATAAACAGTTGCAAGATATTTTCTTAACAATTTATATTATTCTAGTGCATACATGTGTCAGGAAGTTATAATGGCTTGTATCTTCCTAATTATCTCAAGTATGATAATATCAGACAAGCAAGCATGTAATGATCAATGATAATAAGATTAACAATATTTATCTAAATCATGAAATAAGCAATATGTGAATAGAAACTTTTAAGTAATAAAAGTTTTGCATGTTTCTTGAAACTCAACCGAACAGGTTCGGTCGTTCCCCAGGTTCGCGACCAGCAAGCTCATCTTTACCGAATCCAGCAGCCTCAAGTTGTTTTCCATGGTTAGTGCTAGGTGTTGAGGGGTTTTCGCAGATGTAAGATGCGTGGATGTGGTTTTAGTTTCGATCAGGTGGTTGGGTTACAAAAGAAATGAGAAAACCCTATTTTCCCGAATCTTTCAAGCATCATACCTTAATTTTGGCCGGCGAAATCCCCAGATCAGTTGTACTTCTAGGTAGAGCTTGATGAGAGCTACGCGTGGACACCAAGAACGCGCGATTTGGCCCACAAACGAGTGAGATATGAGGCTTTGAAGGTTGATAATGGTGTTTTAATGGTGGTGGCCGGAAAAAGGAACTAGAGAGAGATTGTGGGATGGAAATGAGAGAATCTCATTTTTTGGGTTTTTTATATTATGTGTGATATTCGGGTTCGTTTCGGTTGCTCGGTTCGCATGTTTGTCGCGTATCCGGAAAATTACGCATAATTAATAATAATAATAAATAAAAGAGTTCAATTTAAATTATTTTGATGAGTTTTCAATATTGTAAAATGTTAATTGATTATTTTTAAATTTAAAAAAGTCTTTCGGGTCGTGTTTCGTTTCGTTTCATCAGATCGCGTCACTTAAACGCGCTTTTTCGTACAGAGCGCTAACTGTACGAACACGATCGTACGTTTCACTTTCTGATTTGGTTTTCTAATTAACAATTATTGTTCACATTAACCCACAGATATGTTTGTGTGAATCGTCACCCACGTAAACAC
>SZYD01001852.1:0-45029 GCA_009363875.1 Mikania micrantha
AAATCAATTTCCAACCTAAACTTAACAATTAACATGTATTGAAACTGATTTCAATAATTTCTAAACCTTTGGATTTGATTTCTAACAAAAACATAACATTTTGGTTTAATCTAGAGTTAACGGAGTTAATCCGAATTGCCGAATTGTCACTAATCGAGTCAATTGAACTAGTTTTGAGCTTGATTATCCAATTGGACCTCCTAAATACCATTGGGCCTACTTTGGTCTCATTGGACCCTTACTGGGCCTTCCTGGGTCTTCCTTGGCCTTGTTGAGCCTTCATTGACCTTATTGGACCTTCATTGCCTTATTGAGCCTTCATTGGCCTTATTGGGCCTTCCTAGACTCCATTGGGCCTTACTGGACCTCTCTTGGCTTATTAGGCCTACTGTGAACCTATTGGGCCTACATAGACTTCATTGGGCCTAATTGATCTTGTTAGGCCTATGATCTAACCACTTTCAGTTAACAAGGTTAATGTGAAAAGTCGGATTGTCACAATTAAAATAAATGATATTTTAACTAAACGTTTAACTTAAATTGAATAAATCTAAAGACACTTTAATTTAAGACTTGTAATAATTAATTGTGAGATAAGGGTTACGATTGGGTAATAGGTTAGACTAGTAGATAGAAATCCTAGAAACACCTTAGTAACATAGGACACTTAGTTGCACGCAGAGACCAAAACCCTAGTTTGCGTCTATTATAACGACTTATAGTATTCGAATCTCTTAAAACAACTCAGGTGTTGAAGATACTTAAGCTGCAACCAACGAGTGCGCATTATCTGTTCTGATTCTTACTTAGCAACACATGTGAGTTCAATTGTCCCTTTTCAAACTATTTTGTTTTACTTCGAGACTGAGAAACATGTCAAATCTTTCATATAAATGCATTATACAATTGTTGTCATGTTTTATGAAATGCTTACTGATTTATGCTTATAAATTATATATAAACTTTACTCATTTTGTTTATGCAAAATCTTATTGATTTCAGTTATAAACTATCATGATTATAAGTCATGATTGTATATTTAATCAAATATATACTTACTCATATCATTATTCATATAAATTTCTCAAATGCATATTTCTTAAATGTATACTTTGTTATACTCAAGAATATTACTCAAAACTTACACTCAATGCTTTAAACCAATATTGGATATTAGTTTATTCAAATACTTAATTATTTTATGCTCAACCGTTTTAAGCTTAGTTACTCTTGTGTACAATATTGTAAACTCAACCCTTGTACTTAAATGCTCAAATCTATTACTCAGTACTTAATGCTTGTGATCAATGTTCATAGTTAAATGCTTATGCTCAATACTCAGTAAACTCAGAAAACATAAACATGTTTAACAAATGGGATTCAAGTGGGTAAACAAGTACATGTGCGCATGGTATCGAAAACGCAAAATTCAGAATAATCAGCAGGACTTCGTAAGGCAGACTGATTGGCCATCGCAGGTTGACCTACGAAGTCAACCCCTTCTAGTCATTCAGTGTTCTTCGTTGTCAGGACCTTGTAAGACAGATTGAATGGCCCTCGCAGGTTGACCTACGAAGTCAACCCCTCCTAGTCATTCAATGCTCTTCATTGTCAATCCATGTTTTGTAAAGGTGGCTAGGATGATTATGATACTATTAGTAGACTCTGTGTCTACTAATGGATATCCTCTAACTGCGCACTGATGCAGACCGTTACACCCTGGTTGCTTCTGTGGATTGATACTGAATACCATTGGGTGTGTCCATTGGTGATTCACCCTCCAGAAATTCAGTTGTCTACAGAAGTGAACTCATAAACTCATTTTAAAACTCTAACATATGTGGTGTTGGTGGAGAGTAAAACGCTTATATTATCATTAAAAACAATGTCCTATGTGGCTTAGTATGTGGTGGGATGGCGTCTGGGCGGGTTTAGGCTCGACCCTTTCGTATGCCCTATACATAAGCATACCGAGCTGGATGATACAGGTGATGTTAATGAGGTTAAGGTTGTTACTTGTGTTTGTGCCTGAAGATTTTAAACAGATTATTTGGAGTCATGTTGGAAATGGAAGCAGCGGTAGGTAAGACGCTTAATTATCATTAACACCAATGTCCTATATGGCTTAGTATGTGGTGGGATGGCGTCTGGGTGGGTTGTAGGCTCGACCCTTTCGTATGCCCTATATATAAGCATACCGAGTTGGATGATACAGGTGATGTTAATGAGATTAAGATTGTTACCGAAGAGGTTTGTCAATACTGTTGTGCGTGTTTTGAACTCTTAAATAGAGTGTCTTAAAGCTGGGATGGGAACAGGATTGGACGATAGGTAAAATGCTTAACTATCATTAACAACAATGTCCTATGTGACTTAGTATGTGGTGGGATGGCGTCTGGGCGGGTTGTAGGCTCGACCCTTTTGTATGCCCTATATATAAGCATACCGAGTTGGATGATACAGGTGTTGTTAATGAGGTTAAGGTTTTACCTAAAAGGTTTGCAAAGCTATTTTTCAAATAATTAAACTATATGAACTCACCAACCATTGTGTTGACCTTGTTTTCTTACATGTTTTTCTCAGGTGATGTTCAAGATTAAGCAACGTTTTAGGATTGCATACTAGGATGCGAGCTAGAGGGCCTAGTAGTTTTTTTTTGGAAAGCATATCTTTTGTTGATCATTGCGAATCACTTTTGATATCTTGTACAGTTACAAGATAGTAAACATTTGATTCTTTTGATAGGTTTACTTGGTTAATTTATCAAACATTGACATTTGTAATTTAACTTTGTAATCCTAGTTTAATGTTAATTGTGCTTTAGTTATTCTCAATGTTGATGCTATGTAAATAATCTGATCATCACAATTATCATTCCCGATATCGCACTCCAAGAACCTTCCGCCCGACGGGATAGTCGATCCAGCCCGCCGGCTCAGGGTGTGACATCTTAGGGCTGAAACAGGCGAGGAGAAACCTTCTAAAAAGGTTACTTACAAAGAGTTTGTAGCTTGTAAGCCAACTGAGTTAAAGGTGAGGTAGATCCACTGTTGAGCCAAAGGTTGATATCTGACATGGAAAGCACATTTGAAACATGTCATTGTGATCTGTCTGATGAGGTAAGGTTTGCTGGAAATCAACTGAAGGATAGAGCAAAAGATTGGTGGAAACTTCTTCGAAAGGAGAAGGGTCGGGATGGCATAAAGGATTTGACTTGGGCTGCATTAAGGAGTTGCATTGATAAAGTTTACTTAGTTAAGCTTTAGACATTTGATTAAATGTTACTAACTAATTATTAATTAGAAATATTGAGAGTAGTAATTAAATGGTTTAACTACTAAAAGAGTTTAATCAAACTAAAAGAGTTTAATTTAAATAATATGTGAAATAAAAAGGGTGGGAAACCAATTTTGAATTGGTAACCCAAGATCCTATTTTTGTGGATCTACTTTTACTTAAAAAGGTAGATCCAACAACACATTTCAAGAACTGTTTCACCCACTCTCCCTCTCCTCTCTCTAGTTCGGCAGACCCCCTTTCTCCCCTTTCCTCTTTGTTTCGGCCACACACCACCAAGCACCACGACACCATAGTCGAACCAGCAAGGGTGGTTTTGGAGCACGCGGTTGTTGCGGTGATACACTATAGAGATAGATCTAGACGACTCATTGGGTCAAGTCAAAGTACATACATTCGTACGAACGGCTGATTCATGCAACAGCACAGCTATAAAAACAACATTTATGTTTTTCAAACCCATTTTTCATCTAACTCTCTCAACCGAACCCCTCTTTCGCCCCTCTCGATTTTCGGCAATTTTCACACGAAATCGGATCCTTCCACCGTCCAAATCATCTGTATTTCAACCTCAACACCTCCACTTCAAGATTTCAATCCGCGTGGACTTCTGTCAATAATATTTTTCAAGATAATAGGTTAAGACACTCTCTCCAAAAATCCCCAAGAAAGCAAGAGAGGTCCCTCGACTGTTTAGGATATATGTGAATTGCTTTCCGAGACATGAAACACAGATAACGATGTCCACCCTTATAGTTACTACAAGTCCATCACCTAAAACTTAAACTTTGATGAGCTTATTTTATCAAAATATTTTGTGGTTTACAAAAAATCGTATGGTTTACATAAAACCAAAATCGAATTTTACTAAAATTTGACACTTATTTGAGGAATTATGGTTTACATAAAACTGACTCCAAAATTGAATTATTATTATTATTTTTTTAAAAAAATCAAACGTTTTATAATTTTCAGTTTTGATATCATAAACCTTTTTCTAACACGCTCATTGGAAATAAACGATTATAACTATCGTTTATAAAACTCTTAGTAAAAAAAATTGATTCGAATATGTTTGATAAATAAGCGTTAATAAAAAGGTTTATAAAACTTTTGGTTTACACAAAAACACATTTTAAATTTCTTAATAAACATATATTTGTACGAAACTAAATAGTTTAAATTTCTGTTTTGTAATCCACAAATGTTTAAAAACACAAACTTATGAATGATGATTTTAAAATTTGTTTTAAGCTTGTAGGAACACCGTTCACAAAATAAACAAATACTTTTATTATTTAATTGCTCGAATTACAATTCAGAGAAATACATATGAAATTATTACAAGAAACATAAAAGTGCTAAAATTTAAATTACAAGAAAAATATAAAGTACAAGATGAAACAAGTTATAAAATTTAAATTAAAATAAAAAGCATAGCATAAGATAAAATGAATTAAAATGAATTCGGTAGCTGATAATTTCTGTTCAACAGAGGTCCCAAAAAACAGATTTCGGGCCACCCAGGTGAACCTGACTGTTTCCCAGGGTACAACAGCCGAAGCAGTATGTACTGCCGGAGTTTACCGAAAACCCGAAACGTTACCTGAAACAAGAGTGTTAACACGAGAAATCGATTGTTGTAGGTTCTTGAGAAATCAACAAAGTATATGCTTGTGTTGAGAACCTTTGGAGCTTGTGTGTGTTTCAAATGATGTTGAGAACTAGCAAAAAAAAACAAGAGACCAAATGTCTCTATTTATACATGTAGTCACGGCATATCAAAGGTTGCCATCATGTCCATTAACAAGGCAATTCATGGCTTAGTTAATAACCAATTCATGACAAATGAATTGGCCATGATGTCCATTTAACAAACCAATTCATGACTTAGTTAATAACCAATTAATGACAAATGAATTGGTAGATGAAAGATTTCTAATTTCTTTTTCCCTTTTTTTTCCTTTTAACACAAAATTCCAACAATCCCCCACATGAAAAGAAATCGATCCTTACACTCAAGTGTCACGATAGAATTTTAGCGGTTGAGTATTACAGGAGAAGTAGGTGTTCCCTTTGAACCTTCCTTAGTGATATGCACTTTGTCTCCTAGCGATTAGTAGACGCGATGTCCTTGAACCAATCCCTGTTCACGTAGACGTTATTACATGTCACACAATACTCTTCCTGGTATGGTTAACCCCACATTGTCGTGTCCGTTATGGTCATGGAACACTAGCCTAGTTCTGCAAGGGCTCTAGGATTTCCGCCCCCCTCCCCCCCCCCCCCCCCGGCAAATTCATTCGAAGCGACCCCACTTCTCGCTCACTTAGGTGACCACCATAGATCATTAAAAGCAGCAGTTTCTTTATGATTCACACAGAATCGTTAACCATATTATGCTTATCCTCAATTGTTATCACTGATTTGATAAAGGAATGAACTAGGAAGTATTCAACTCCTTTTTTATATTTAAGATACTCCCCCACAGTGACCTTAATTCATACAATTAGGTTGTCCTATTGAGCCTAGGTCATGGGATCTCCAATCTTCTAGGATAGGTTTTCTTTTGTACAAACTTCTTCGAATGACTTTAGTCTCATTCCTCTTGATGACTTGTGCACTAACTCTCTGCTTAAACCTTTTGTAAACAGATCCGCTATGTTATCTTTTGACCTCACATAGTCAATTGAGATAACTCCCATTGAGAGTAGTTGTCGTATCGTATTGTGTCTACGTCGAATGTGCCGTGATTTGCCATTATACATTGCACTTTGAGCTCTACCAATAGCCGATTGGCAATCACAATGTATTCAAATAGCCGACATAGGCTTTGGCCATCCTGGAACGTCTTCCATAAATTGACGTAGTCATTCTGCTTCTTCTCCACCTTTATCTAATGCGATAAACTCAGATTCCATCGTAGATCTAGCTATAAGAGTTTGCTTGGACGACTTCGAGGCTATAGCTGCTCCACCAAGGGTGAACACATAACCACTTGTGGATTTGGAATCTTTCATATCGGATATCCAGTTCGTATCATTGTATCCTTCTATAACAGCTGGATCTCTGCCATAATGTAGCCCATAGTTTCTTGTGTATCTTAAGTACCTTAGTAATCTTGTCATGCCCTTCAAATGTTTAGAGCTCGGATAACTATTATATCTACTTAGCCTGCTCACAACATATGCTAAGTCTGGCCGTGTACATTTCATCAGATACATCAGACTGCCAATAATCCTTGAATACTCTAACTGAGCAACACCCTCACCTTTAGTTTTTGATAGATGTTGGGTGGTATCTACAGGAGTTTGAGCCACACTAATATCCCTCGCATTGAACTTTTCAAGGATTTTTTCCACAAGACTATTTTGGGTTCTATTGATCTTTATACCAAAAATCAAATCAGCTAGACCCATGTCTTCCATGTTAAATCTCTCTTTTATCATGCCTTTAGTAGATTTGATCATCATATCATCACTCCCAACGATAAGCATATCATCTACATAAAGACATAATATCACATAACCTCTCGTTGTGTTTTTCACATAAACACACTTGTCGCATTCATTAATTTTGAAACCATTGTTAAGCATAACTTGATCAAACTTTTGATGCCATTCCTTTGAAGCTTGCTTCAAGCCATACAATGACTTGACTAATTTACACACTTTTCCTTCTTGGCCAGAAGCTGAGAAACCCTCAGGTTGTTCTACGTAAATCTCCTCTTCTAAATCCCCATTTAGAAAAGCGGTTTTAACATCCATTTGGTGGACTTCCAAATTTCTTAAAGCCGCTATTGCAAGCACCAACCTTATCGAGGTTATTCTAGTCACAGGCGAGTAAGTGTCAAAGTAATCTACTCCTTCGTTTTGTCTAAATACTTTGATAACTAACCTTGCCTTGTACTTATCAATGTAACCATCAGCTTTCATATTCCTTTTGAATATCCATCAATATCCAAGTGGTTTATACCCTGGTGGAAAATCTGCTAGCTCCCAAGTATTCGAATCAATTTCATTCGTGATCGCCTCTTTCCACTGAAGCCCTTCCGAAGAGGTGACTGCTTCACGATAGGTTCGGGCTCTCTTTCAACCATATTAGTAAGAAAATCAGGTCCAAAAGATTTTTCAATCTTTTTCCTCTTACTTCTTCTTGGCTCAACCTCTTCAGCCTCTAATTGTTCTTGATCTTCATCATGAACAATCTCATCAACTAGTGTTGATGAACTTGGGAGTTCCTTCTTCAAACAAGGAAACACTTCTTCAAATAATGATGCATTCCTTGACTCCATTATAGTATTTTTGTGTATTTCAGGGTTCTTTGAATCATAAACAAGAAACCGATATGTACTACTATGATGGGCATAACCAATAAATACACAATCCACGGTTTTGGGTCCTATTCTTTGAACCTTTGGTGGTAGAACCACCACTTTTGCTAGGCACCCCCACACTTTCAAGTATTTGTAAGATGACTTTCTTCCCGTTCACAACTCATAAAAGTAGTTGTAAGATGACTTTCTTCCCATCCACAACTCATAAGAAGTTACATCCTTTTTCTTGAAAAGTATTTTGTTTAAAAGATAAGTAGCCGACAAAATGGCTTCCCCTCACATGTCTTGGCTCATTCCAGAACTAATTAACATAGCATTCATCATCTCTTTCAACGTACGGTTCTTTCGTTCCATAATACCATTTTGCTGTGGAGAATAAGGAGCGGTACACTCATGGATAATTCCTTTTTGTGCACAAACATCAGCAAATGGTGAAACATATTCTCCGCCTCTATCACTCCTTAGAACTTTTATCTTTTTGTTGAGTTGATTCTCAACCTCAGTTTTATACAAGACAAACTTATCAATTGCTTCATCCTTACTCTTAAGTAAGTAGACGTAGCAATATCGTGTACTATCATCAATAAATGTGATGAAATACTTATTTCCACCTCTTGTGGGAATTGATTTTAAATCACACACATCAGTGTGAATTATGTCAACGGGTTCGGTTATTCTTTCAACCGACTTAAAAGATGATATTGTTTGTTTTGCTTCAACACATGTTGTACATTTGTATTTTGGATCAATGGCAAACTTTGGAATGCAATCTAATTTAATCAAACCACACATCAAATTGAAATTAACATGACCTAAACGACCATGCCAAACATTAAATGACTTTATCAAATAAGCAGAAGGAAAAGCATTTTTCATTCATGTTCTCAACCTTAGCTATTACATTGAGTTTAAACATTCCATTTTGGGCATAACCCTTACCAACAAACATTCCACGCTTAGTAAAAACAAATTTATCATATTCAAAGACTAAACGAAAGCTATGTTTGTTAAGCAACCATCCTGACACAAGACTCTTGCTTATGTAAGGAACATAGAGCATGTTGCTCAAAGTGAGCTCCTTTCCTGAAGTCCACTTTAAGATCACACTACCTTCACCCTTGACATCGGCAGTTACAGCATTTCCCATGTACAACTTCGAGTCACCCACCACCTCTTTAAACGTATTAAAGAGGGCCCGATCAGGACACACATGGTGGGTAGCACCAATGTCAACCCACCACTCCTTAGGGTCATTTGACACCAAGTTGATCTCATCCATCATAGTAGTGATGTCAGAGACCATAGCAACAAGAGGCATATCGTCCTCCATCATATGTGCTCGGTCCAGTTTAGGAGCCTTACACGTTTCAGTATAGTGAACATATTCACCGTAATTGTAGCATTTTCCCTTAAATGGGAAAACCTGCTTCTTCACACCACCTTTTTTCGGCCCAAGGTCCACAACCTTGCCTTTGCCTTTATCCTTGCCCTTGTAGTTGTCAATTTTCTTTTTGTACCCACGGGAAGATTGACCATGCTTCACCATATTGGCTTTTGTAGAAAATTGTTGTGTTGTTTTCAACGCCAACGAGTTGTCTTCCTCAATTCGAAGACGTACCACAAGGTCCTCCACGGTCAATTCCTTTTGCTTATGCTTTAGGTAGTTCTTGAAATCCACCCAACTTGGAGGCAATTTTTCAATCATGGCTGCAACTTGAAATGTCTCACTAAGAGTCATTCCCTCAGAATGTATGTCGCTTAGTATAATTTTCAACTCTTGAACTTGGTTCAACAATGTTTTAGTATCAACCATTTTATAGTCCAAGAAACAGGCTACCTTCGTGCCAGCATCCTCCGTTCTATACTTTTTGTTTAATGACTCCCATAATTCTTTGGCAGTTGTTATCTTGTAGTGAACATTATACAATGCATCCACTAAAAAGTTCAACACATAGTTATGACATAGATATTTCGAGTGTTTCCACGCTTCCAAAGCGCTAATGGATTGGACATCTCCATCAGTTATTGCAGGAGGGGATTCAGCTAGGAACCTCACAAGATTCAAAGTGGTCAAGTAAAACAGCATCTTTTGTTGCCACCTCTTAAAGTCCAAACCCGAAAACTTTTTGGGTCTTTCAGCATGATTAGCCATGGCTTGGGCAGCATGGGTACCAACTAATGGTCCCACAGGTGTCGAAGATAAAGCAGGTTGAGTAGTCATTTCTGAAACAAGAGTGGAAATGCAAACGAAGCAAGACAGATTTTATGAAATAAAGTTTACACAAAACCAAAGTTTAATCTAAACTTTTTAACTCAAACAAAGTTATTTGAGTTCATGCGACGTTTGCATTACTTGTTTTGGCCTAATAGGTTAAGACACTCTCTCCAAGAATCCCCAGAAAACCAAGATAGGCTGCTCGGCTATTTGGGATTTATGCAAATTGCTTTCCTAGACAGGAAACTCAGATAACGATGTCCACCCTTACAATTACTATAAGTCCGTCACTTAGAACTTAAACTTTGATGAGCTTAATTTATCAAAATATTTTGTGGTTTATGGTTTACACAAAACCAAAATCAAATTTTACTAAAATTTGACACCTATTTGAGTAATTATGGTTTACATAAAACCGACCCCAAAATCGAATTATTATTATTATTATTATTATTATTATTATTATTATTATTATTATTATTATTATTATTATTATTATTTCTAAAACATCAAACGTTTTATAATTTTCAGTTTTTATATCATAAACCTTTTTCTAACACGCTCATTAGAAATAAACGATTATAACTATCGTTTATAAAACTCGTAGTAAAAAAACTGATTCGAATATATTCGTTAAATAAATGTTAACAAAATGGTTTATAAAACTTTTGGTTTACACAAAAAAAAATGAATTAGTTAAAACCAAAATTTGTTAACAATTATCAAAACAGATTATAATCAGTTATGGTTTACAAAAAACCTAAACAAAATGTTTGAATTTTTTCTATTAATAAGAAAACAATACTTGTTTAGCAAAAACAAAACTTAAAAACACATTTTAAATTTCTTGATAAACAAATATTAGTAGGAAACTAAATAGTTTAAATTTCTGTTTTGTAATCCGATAATTTTAAAAAACACAAACTTATGAACGGTGATTTTAAAATCTGTTTTAAGCTTGTAGGAACACCGTTCATAAAATGAACAAATACTTTTATTATTGAATTACGCAAATTACAATTCAGAGAAATACACAATGAAATTATTACACGAAACATAACTTTAAATTACAAGAAAAAAATATAAAGTATAAGATGAAACAAGTTATAAAATTTAAATTAAAAATAAAAAGTATAGCATAAGATGAAACGAATTAAAATGAATTCGGCGGCTGAGGATTTCTGTTCAATAGCGGTCCTTTTAAACAGATTTCGGGCCACCCAGGTAAACCCGGCTGTTTCCCAGGGTACAACAGCTGGAGCAGTATCTACTGCCGGAGTTAAGCGAAAACCCAAAACGTTACTGAAACAAGAGTGTTAACACGAGGAATCGATTGTTGTAGGTTGTTAAGAACTCAACAAAGTATATATTTGTGTTGAGAACTTTTGGAGCTTGTGTGTGTGTTTCAAATGGTGTAGAGATTTCTCAAAAACTAGCAAAGAATACAAGAGACCAAATGTCTCTATTAATACATGTAGTCACAGCATGTCAAAGGTTGCTATCATGTCCATTAACAAGCCAATTCATGGCTTAGTTGATAACCAATTCATGACAAATGAATTGGCCATGATGTCCATTTAACAAACCAATTCATGACTTATTTAATAATCATTTCATGACAAATGAATTGGTAGATGAAAGATTTCTAATTTCTTTTTCCCTTTTTTTTCTTTTCACACAAAATTCCAACATTCACTTGGAAAAAAATTTCTTTTCCACCATGCTTGAAAAGTTTTCAAATATCTCTGCCTATTGTAAAGAGCTAAAGTTTGTTTCCGGTCAACTTGTTAATGTTGGCACGCCAGTTCCGGAGCACCGCCTTGTTTTACAACTTGTTTCAAGTTTAATGAGGCCTATGAAAACATTACCACACATATTCATTAATCCAATCCACTCTCGTCCTTCAATAAAGCTTGATCAAAGCTCATTCTTGTAGAAATCCGTAAGGCCGATCTCGCCTTCTCAACCGCCTCTGTCACCGCTATAAACGTCCCTCTTTAACCACACATTACTCATGATTCCCACCCATAATCTAAACAAACTCGTGGACGGGGTCTTGGCTGGGGTAGAAGTGGTCGCAGTGGTCAATGGTTGTAACATCTCAAGTATAATATATATATATATACACATAATTGTTTGACGTGGATTATAGAAATATCAACAAGGGGAAAAAAATACATATAGATATTTAGGATAGGTGAGGCGGCAAAAAAAAAGAAGGCAGAAAGAAAAAGGGTGGGGGTCTTGATCAAGAAAGAAAACAAGAAAAAAAAAAGAATATGGGAGGATGGGGAGGGTAGACGCACAACGAGACGTCAACAAAGGGGAACCCTAGCAAGAATCCGTGATTCTAAGCTTCATTCGTGGGTCTAGATTGTGAATTACTCAAGGTAATCATGTATTTTTGGTCTTTAAATCTCCATAGTCAAATTTGAAGGCATGTCACGAACTAGGGCTTGTAAAAATGAAAATTTTAGTTTAAATTGGTTTGAAATATGAGTAGTTATAGGATCCTAAACTCTTGTCATGTTGTTTTGGTGTGTTTTAAACATTACTTGACGTTTAAGGTGACAAATTTGAAAGAAACCCGATTTAGGGTTCATGAGTTTGGTGGAAGAAGATGACTCATTTGGGGATAACTAAGAAAAAGATAATTTTGGTGATTGTTTAAATCTGAAAATGTGTATATAAAAGTAATTGAGGTGTTGTGTTTTCAATAATTGTCTAAAACGCATAAGAAGAGACTAATATGAGTTGGACCTAAGCTGGTCAAAGGTGTTAATTTGATCCAAATATTATTGAATATTAAATATATATTGTTTGAAAAGGATTGAAACTTGACGGTTTGTGTGGAGAATTATAAGTTCAGGTAAGTATGATAAATATGATAGATGATGCGTGTAAAGACTATATGATTTTAGTGAGAAATTTTACCGCGAAGGAACCTCATAACCACCATAGCGTACCGCGAAGAGTCCCAAAGCATAATATCTTTGAAATTTTCTTTGTTTCGTGATTCTGGACAATCCGTAACTCTGTTTCGCGCACGGTTTTCCCCCATGTTCATAATTTCTCACATATTTTCAAATTACAACAATCACAATCTTTCAATTAACGATTATTTCAAATACATTCATTTATTAAAACCGTTTGGTACAATTTATTACTAGTCCTAGATTGAAAATCAACCAATAAACAATCCAACAATAAGCATACTAACACATGAGGGTAGTCCTACATGCCATGATCAATATACCCACATAATCAGAAATAAACTCAACATAAACCAGCAACACATGACCATCATAATAGAATTGAACAAGGATTATTAAAGTCAACACAATTTCATTGGAAAAGTCAAACCAAAAAGTCAAACACGTCTAGAATTCATCAAAACCCAAGTAATAAACGAATTAGCGAAGCATGGCTGTGAAAAAATGAACAAAATTCATAAACATAGTCATGGTTCAGAAGAAAATGAAATCAAATGAAGTAAAACTAAACAGGAAGACTAGTCGACCCGCTTTTGTTCAATCCCGATCAACCGCAACTCCAAATTCGTCAAGTTCTTGACTTTCTGCTTCAAAAACTCCAAAAACGCTCTCTGGTACCCACATAATCAGATGATAAACTCAACATAAGTCAGCAACACATGATCATCATAACATAATTGAACAAGGATTATTAAAGTCAACACAATTTCATTGGAAAAGTCAAACTAAAAAGTCAAACACATCTAGAATTCATCAAAACCCAAGTAATAAACGAATTAGCCGAGCATGGTTGTGAAAAACTGAACAAAAGTCATAAATGGACCGTCAATGTAATGCTAAAGTCTATGTCAGTTAACCTTAATTGTCCGTCCCTCTGAGTGTTCGAGTTCTACGGATCCGTATATAAAAACTTGTTTCACCATAAATGGACCTGACCAGCGGGACTTTAGCTTCCCTGGAAACAACTTTAACCTCGAATTGTATAACAGCACGCGATCTCCCACTTAAAATTCCTGATCGCACTTTCGTCTTCGATCATGTAGTTTCTTTGTCCGCTCCTTGTAAATGGTGGAATTCGCGTATTCCTGATCTCTCAATTATTGTAACTCATGAAGCTGCAATAAACGCTGCTCACCAGCCTTTACCATATCAAAATTAAGTGCCTTTAACGACCAATATGCTTTATGCTCCAACTCCACTGATAAATGGCAGGATTTTCCATATACCAACGTATACGGTGTGGTACCGATAGGTGTCTTGAATGCAATACGGAAAGCCCAAAGTGCATCATCTTGTTTATCTTCCCAATCCTTGCGGCTTTGACCAACTGTCCGCTCAAGGATTCTCTTAATTCCTCGGTGTGTCACCTCAACATGCCCACTCATTTGTGGATGATACGGCATAGCAAGTCGATCGGCTACACCATATCATCGCAACGCCTTTTCCATTTGTGTGTTACAAAAGTGGGTTCCTCTGTCACTGATCAATTCTTGTGGTGTACATGTCACACCCCGGGCCGGCGGGAACGGATCGGGTTTTCCCGTCTGGCGGAAGATTCCCGGGGCGAGATATCTTGAATGATAATCGAAATGATCAGATTGTTTACATGGCACATGATAAATAATGAGAATGCTAGCATGACATATAATATAGAATTACAAAGTTAAATTACACAGTACGTGTTCATAATTTAACTGAGTAAATCTACTCCAAAGAATCGTGTAGTTTCTATCTTGTAACTATACAAGATATGCAAAAAGATTCACAATGTCATCAAAATATATGTATCCAAGAGTAAGCTAGGTCTTCTAAAAGTCCTCTAGCTTAATCACTGATGCTGGTTAACTAGACCTGTCCATCACCTGAGAAAACATACATTTAAACAAAGTCAACACTAGGTTGGTGAGTTCATAAGTTTAGTAATTGAAAACCATTGAATTTATGTTAGTCATGTTCACAATGTTTCGCACGAATTGTATTGATAATTGAATCCCGTGTTTCGCACAATGTCCTCTCCATGATTGTATGCACAGATAATGTCTCATCCAGTCAAGCATGCTTATATATAGGGCATACGAAAGGGTCAAGCCCAGACGCCATCCCACCATATGCTTAACTGCACTCAACACTACCTGTAATACAACGATGGATACCCATCTCTTTTCACCCATGATTTCCCGGTATGTTTATCCCAATAATGAAAAAGAGATAGAGACATAATTATCTCTGTTAACCATTCCTTATGGAATAGCCGGCATGTAAAATAATCCAATGAATAAAGTAAGAGACGTAATCATCTCTGTTAACTAATCCTTACGGATTAGCCGGTGTGTAAAATAAACCAATAATTGATTAAAGAGACTTAATAATCTCTGTTAGCTAATCCTTACGTATTAGCCCGGCGTGTATAATAACCCAATGAAACAAGTAAGAGACGAAATCGTCTCTGTTAGCTATTCCTTACGGATTAGCCCGGCATGTAAGATATCATACTCAATATCTAGAATGAAACGTAATAGTTTCAGTAGCTAATCATTACCGATTAGCCCGGTATGTAGTGTAACCAAACAATTGAATAAAGAGACATAATTGTCTCTGTTAGCTATTCCTTACGGTTTAGCCCGGCGTGTAAGATATCATACTCGATATCTAGAGCAAGACCTAGGGATCTCTGTGACTCTCAGTACTAACCAGTATGGTGTGTAAGATATCATACTCCATACCTAGGTAGGGACATAATAGTCCCAGTAGCTGTCACCCCTATCCAGCCCGGTGTGTAAAGTGTCCAACTCATGATTTCTAGTTAGAGACGTAATAGTCTCAGTAGCTGTCATTTCTGATCAGCCCGGTGTGTAAGATATCCTCCCATGATATCTATTGTAATGAATACGTTCTCTAAATTTTATGTATGTTATCAATTAGATTGATAGCACCTCTCGTGCCCGGTATGATTTAATTTGACTACTCCCAAGTTCTAATGATTGATGTTCGTGATTACCCGACTGATCTATGATTGTGTACCCGTCTTCCCATGATGGTTATAAGGTGTGCTCTAATAGAGTCTTAATAGGTAAAGATAGTCTATGTGGGAAATACCCTCCCAAAAGCGTGTGCTTGCGATATCATCCTCGATATCAAGTAATTGTCTCAACTGTTATCTCGGTGTTGAGTGTTCTTACTAACTTGAACAGAGTGTTATAAGAACATGTCTTATACACAATGATAGTAATGTGTGAATGATCTTGTTATCATGAAGTTACCTTATCATGATGATCATTCTAGTCATTAGTAATTGTTATTGGCATATTATCCCATAGTTTTCCCCCGTTGTTCTATCGTGTAAGAATAATAAACAGTTGCAAGATATTTTCTTAACAATTTATATTATTCTAGTGCATACATGTGTCAGGAAGTTATAATGGCTTGTATCTTCCTAATTATCTCAAGTATGATAATATCAGACAAGCAAGCATGTAATGATCAATGATAATAAAGATTAACAATATTTATCTAAATCATGAAATAAGCAATATGTGAATAGAAACTTTTAAGTAAATAAAAGTTTTGCATGTTTCTTGAAACTCAACCGAACAGGTTCGGTCGTTCCCCAGGTTCGCGACCAGCAAGCTCATCTTTACCGAATCCAGCAGCCTCAAGTTGTTTTCCATGGTTAGTGCTAGGTGTTGAGGGGTTTTTCGCAGATGTAAGATGCGTGGATGTGGGTTTAGTTTCGATCAGGTGGTTGGGTTTACAAAAGAAATGAGAAAACCCTATTTTCCCGAATCTTTCAAGCATCATACCTTAATTTTGGCCGGAGAAATCCCCAGATCAGTTGTACTTCTAGGTAGAGCTTGATGAGAGCTACGCGTGGACACCAAGAACGCGCGATTTGGCCCACAAACGAGTGAGATATGAGGCTTTGAAGGTTGATAATGGTGTTTAATGGTGGTGGCCGGAAAAAGGAACTAGAGAGAGATTGTGGGGATGGAAATGAGAGAAACTCTCATTTTTGGGTTTTTATATTATGTGTGATATTCGGGTTCGTTTCGGTTGCTCGGTTCGCATGTTTGTCGCGTATCCGGAAAATTACGCATAATTAATAATAATAATAAATAAAAGAGTTCAATTTAAATTATTTTGATGAGTTTCAATATTGTAAAATGTTAATTGATTTATTTTATTAAATTTAAAGTCGTTCGGGTCGTGTTTCGTTTTCGTTTCATCAGATCGCGTCACTTACGCGCTTTTTCGTACAGAGCGCTAACTGTACGAACACGATCGTACGTTTCACTTTCTGATTTGGTTTTCTAATTAACAATTATTGTTCAGGACATTAAACCCACAGATATGTTTGTGTGAATCGTCACCCACGTAAACACACTGTCGGTTTATTATTCTGAAACAACACTGTAAATTATGTTTGAATTGTGTTTCCTCACTGTGGGACTCAACTAAACATCATGTTATCACATTGTTTTCACATTGAAATGTCGGCCATCTGATTCCTGTCATCTATGGATATCAGATCGCAACCGATTTGTTTCTGTTATTCGCTTGAACACTATTGTTTTTCGTGAGTTGTTGTACCTACTGTATTTAAGTTTCCACTCAAACACATACCACTGTGGTTTGTTTTCAGAGTTCAGTTGTCACACAACTTTTTACGCACTGTATTTACACACAGTAAATGGTGAAAGTACACACACCGTACGGACTTGCCGGACGGTTCGGTACTAGTTGTCACAGTCTCCCCTTGTTAAAGAAATTTCGTCCCGAAGTTTAAGCGTGATTATCGGGTACTACTTTTTCTTTGTATAGGTGGAGATGCCTTGATATCATGTGTTTCTCGTGTTCTCATGTTTATGCGATGTTGTATTTAGGGTTTCCCCTAGTTTGTTCTATGTGGTACGGATTCGTTTTCAGTCTCTCGACTGTACAGTCCGAAATGTTTATGTTTCTTAAAAGAACATCGTTTGTATGTGACCTAGTCCTCCATAGGGAGCCTAGGCTTTTGTGTATAGTTATGTAATGAGTAGACTTGATTTCATTATTCCTGTCAATTCAAGAACATCAAGTCTATTGGAAGTGTAAGGTAGCTTGGCATCACATTCCATAGCTGTTTGTATAGACTCCCATGATGGTATCTCAAGTTGTTAAACAACTTCAGGCTCTATCATGTTCACTATGATTCTTAGGCTCATGTACTATTCTCTGTCAGGAGAAACCTCTCGTTTCTCCCCTTGTTAGAATGGATTCGTATATTGTCTGATAGGACAACATTGACGGACCCAATAGTGAGTTTTCGTTCCCAAGAAATGGAATTCATGCAGGCATCTCTGTTGTTCACTATAATGACATGAAAATGATTTTATCGAATTAGATGATTTCATCCCTATCAGGGACAATGCATCCGTTCTGATGATGGTATTGACACCACTCGTGTCCATCACTTTGAATCTCATGGTATGTGTTTGTTCACTAACGGTAAGTGAACAATAAGTTCATGTCATTTAGTGTAAGAGATATCCAGGTGTTGCCCCAACCGTAAGTAAGTTTTAAACTAACTCTAAAGAAACAACGATAATCTATGCTAGTATTAAATAATACACTGCAAAGATTGGAATGAAAAGCGTACCTGTGTTGGTGTCAGTGTCTTGGCGAGTTGCTGCTGCTCCAATTTGAAATGCACGTCCTCTCGGTGCTTGCCCTCTCGGTAGCACCCTTTTTGGGCAGTCCTTCGCATAGTGTCCTTGTTCCCCGCAGGTGTAACAAGAAATGCGATCGAGGTGTACAGCGGTCTGTGCCACTGCTTGGTTTGCCCTGTGTTGTGTCGCCTGCCCCTTGCAGAATTTGGCCCAGTGCCCCATTTTTCCACAATGAGTGCATTGTCTGCACCCGGTGCCAGGTTGATGATGATAGTTGCACTTATTGCAGAATGGGGCCGTGCCAGAATAAGATCCGCGATTCTATGGTGGTTGGGTGGGCACAGCTTGTTTGGTAGGGGTGGTCGTTGAAAATTCTTAACGACCTTTCGTTTCTTGGTGGAGGGTTGCTCCAATCCCTCAGCAGTTCCAGATTCTCTCTTGAGTGCACCAGAGGCAACCATTACATCAGTCAGTGAAGCTGATAATGTGACAGCCATCTCTAGTGTAGTTGGGTGGGCGGCAATCACATGCCCCCGTATGCATGGCGGTAGTCCACCAACATACCGTTCAATCCTTTTCTCGAGTGTGGGCACAATATCCGGTGCCAATGTTGCCAGTTCATGGAATCTGGTAGTGAATGCCAATTGGTCAGCTCCCACCATCACGTGGTTCAGTAGTTCAGTTTCCACTTTCTTCAGTTCATTCCTCGGGCAGAACTCACCTCTCAGCAAAGTCTTGAAATCCTCCCAAGGCATCGCCAATGCCTCCTCTCTTCCTCTGGTGTGAACCTGGGCATTCCACCAGGTTAGTGCTCATTTCTCAAATGATCCTGCAGCATACCTCACGCGGTGTTGATCAGGACACCCGCTAATGTCGAGAGTTGTTTCCATCTTTTCGATCCACTGGATCAAACCGACGGCTCCCTCAGCGCCACTGAATGCTGGTGGCTTGCATCCTACAAAGTTCTTGTAGGAGTAATCCTGTTGTTGTCAGGTGTTCTCGCTGCCTCCTCCAGATGAGTTGGCGACATTGTTGCTGTTGTTAGTGTTGATTCTGTTCATCATCTCCGGGATCACATCCCTCAGTTGACTAGTCAAAAGGGTGGCCAGTGCCACGGTAGCAGGATCCAACTGGTAAGCAGGTGGTGGCAGAGGAGGAGGTGGAGGTGGTTGTGTAGGAGAGTCAAGCGGTGTCGGTGTCGACGAGTGTGGAGCTGAACCTTGAGTTAGCGGTAATAGCGGTGGTTGTCTTCTAGGCGGCATTCTGATCACAACCGAAAGAAAATCGGTTAGTGCAGTGACCAGAAGCAGAAGACATATGCAAATAGAATCCTAAGTCACATGATCTCTATATGAGGGTCCCTAGGTTATAGTCTAGGTCAAACCGTTTAAGTAATATGACCTATATTTCTCTATAACCATGGCTCTGACACCAATCTGTCACACCCCGGGCCGGCGAGAACGGATCGGGTTTTCCTGTCGGGCAGAAGATTCCCGGGGCGCGATATCTTGAATGATAATCGAAATGATCAGATTGTTTACATGGCACATGATAAATAATGAGAATGCTAGCATGACATATAATATAGAACTACAAAGTTAAATTACACAGTACGTATTCATAATTTAACTGAGTAAATCTACTCCAAAAGAATCGTGTAGTTTCTATCTTGTAACTATACAAGATATACAAAAAGATTCACAATGTCATCAAAATATATGCATCCAAGAGTAAGCTAGGTCTTCTAAAAGTCCTCTAGCTTAATCACTGATGCTGGTTAACTAGACCTATCCATCACCTGAGAAAACATACATTTAAACAAAGTCAACACTAGGTTGGTGAGTTCATAAGTTTAGTAATTGAAAACCATTGAATTTATGTTAGTCATGTTCACAATGTTTCACATGAATTGTATTGATAATTGAATCCCGTGTGTCGCACAATGTCCTCTCCATGATTGTATGCACAGATAATGTCTCATCCAGTCAAGCATGCTTATATATAGGGCATACGAAAGGGTCAAGCCCAGACGCCATCCCACCACATGCTTAACTGCACTCAACACTACCTGTAATACAACGATGGATAACCATCTCTTTTCACCCATGATTTCCCGGTATGTTTATCCCAATAATGAAAAAGAGATAGAGACATAATTATCTCTGTTAACCATTCCTTATGGAATAGTCGGCATGTAAATAATCCAATGAATAAAGTAAGAGACGTAATCATCTCTGTTAACTAATCCTTACGGATTAGCCGGTGTGTAAAATAAACCAATAATTGATTAAAGAGACTTAATAATCTCTGTTAGCTAATCCTTACGTATTAGCCCGGCGTGTATAATAACCCAATGAAACAAGTAAGAGACGAAATCGTCTCTGTTAGCTATTCCTTACGGATTAGCCCGGCATGTAAGATATCATACTCAATATCTAGAATGAAACGTAATAGTTTCAGTAGCTAATCATTACCGATTAGCCCGGTATGTAGTGTAACCAAACAATTGAATAAAGAGACATAATTGTCTCTGTTAGCTATTCCTTACGGTTTAGCCCGGCGTGTAAGATATCATACTCGATATCTAGAGCAAGACCTAGGGATCTCTGTGACTCTCAGTACTAACCAGTATGGTGTGTAAGATATCATACTCCATACCTAGGTAGGGACATAATAGTCCCAGTAGCTGTCACCCCTATCCAGCCCGGTGTGTAAAGTGTCCTACTCATGATTTCTAGTTAGAGACGTAATAGTCTCAGTAGCTGTCATTTCTGATCAGCCCGGTGTGTAAGATATCCTCCCACGATATCTATTGTAATGAATACGTTCTCTAAATTTTATGTATGTTATCAATTAGATTGATAGCACCTCTCGTGCCCGGTATGATTTAATTTGACTACTCCCAAGTTCTAATGATTGATGTTCGTGATTACCCGACTGATCTATGATTGTGTACCCGTCTTCCCATGATGGTTATAAGGTGTGCTCTAATAGAGTCTTAATAGGTAATGATAGTCTATGTGGGAAATACCCTCCCAAAAGCGTGTGCTTGCGATATCATCCTCGATATCAAGTAATTGTCTCAACTGTTATCTCGGTGTTGAGTGTTCTTACTAACTTGAACAGAGTGTTATAAGAACATGTCTTATACACAATGATAGTAATGTGTGAATGATCTTGTTATCATGAAGTTACCTTATCATGATGATCATTCTAGTCATTAGTAATTGTTATTGGCATATTATCCCATAGTTTTCCCCCGTTGTTCTATCGTGTAAGAATAATAAACAGTTGCAAGATATTTTCTTAACAATTTATATTATTCTAGTGCATACATGTGTCAGGAAGTTATAATGGCATGTATCTTCCTAATTATCTCAAGTATGATAATATCAGACAAGCAAGCATGTAATGATCAATGATAATAAAGATTAACAATATTTATCTAAATCATGAAATAAGCAATATGTGAATAGAAACTTTTAAAGAAATAAAAGTTTTGCATGTTTCTCAGCCCCGAGCTTTGAAATCAGTAAAGATTAAGAAAAGGGGCATGTGAACTCACCTTATGTATGAAATGGTTGACTTAGCTTAAAAAGGAAGAATGCAGGCGCTCTTGTTTGTACTTGAGTTTGTTTCACAATCTTGTATTGAATTCACATTGTATGTAACTTATAAGTGTTGAGTGACATTGTTTCGTGTGCGCGTATGTGTGTTAGCCATAAGGTTGACTAACCCATTGTGGGTCTCGGTTTTCATTCGACCTCGTTTGCTTATTAAGGGTTGTGCTCCCACTTAACCACTTAGGTTATTATTTGGTCATGTCCTTATGTTGTATGTTTAGCTTTAAATCATTCTTGGTATTCCACACTGTCATTATGTGATAGTTGCGTTGGTATAAGACTTAGTGTATGATCCAAAGACTAGCTTAGGTTTACAGTTCAAACCCCACGTATTAGTTTTGTCATATAATTTAAAGCATCTCTTATAGTATTAATATCAATTTAATTTCTAAACATAGTTTTCAACCTATGGGTTAACTGGGCTGGCTATTAATTGGGCCGAATGTGGTTGGGCCTTTGGGCCACATGTGTGACGTATAGGGCCAATTGGACCATAGTGAATTGAATCCTTTATGTGGGCCATGCTAATAATCATTGGGCCGATTATCAACTATGTGGGCCGAGAGAAATTGGTTGGGCCGGATTAATAAGTCCTTGGGCCTAATATCACGTTTATGGTATAAAATAATGGGCCTTGGGTTAAGCATGGGCCATTCGTGAGGCTGGTCTTGGGCCGACTCATGGGCTTATTGTATGGTGCTATTGGGCTCGTGAGTATTACCTGGGTCAATTAAGTGGATCGTTGGGCCAATTGGGCCTAAAATAAAAGGTAGTTTGGCCGTGGGTTTATGCTTGAGCCGTTTGACTTGTGTGGGGTTACACGGTTGGACCCAGTAATCAAATGGGCCTTCCTTAGTTCTGTTGGGCCTATACAAACGTGGGCTGCATGAATTGATTGGATTAAATAGCTGCTGGGCCAAAATGAGTGGGCTAAAATAGATTGAAGTTGGTTAGTGCTACTGGTTTACATACACTTATTCGTTCAAGTTCAACACAGATCGCATCAGTCCTCATTGGCCAGCGAACCTTTCAGGTTTAATTGAAGTTAGGTTCGTAGCCATGGTATGGTTCGGGGATGTCAAGAAGGTTCGGCCGGTGTTGAGAAAAGGCTCGGCGAGAGTTGTCGTGATCATGGGTTCGTGAGAACCAAAGATTCGCCTGACAACCTAATGGTTCGGCAGTGGAGTTGATTTGTCGAAGGTTCGGTGGTTGCTTGAAGGGTTCGTAGGTCTGAAAAAGGTTTGGCTAGGCAGTAAAGGTCCGGCCACTACATGGCAGATGGTTCGTGGCTCACTATGGGTTCGCCGGTGTTAGTTGTCCAGGCTGTAGGTTCGGCCATCTTGAAACTCAACCGAACAGGTTCGGTCGTTCCCCAGGTTCGCGACCAGCAAGCTCATCTTTACCGAATCCAGCAGCCTCAAGTTGTTTTCCATGGTTAGTGCTAGGTGTTGAGGGGTTTTTCGTAGATGTAAGATGCGTGGATGTGGGTTTAGTTTCGATCAGGTGGTTGGGTTTACAAAAGAAATGAGAAAACCCTATTTTCCCGAATCTTTCAAGCATCATACCTTAATTTTGGCCGGAGAAATCCCCAGATCAGTTGTACTTCTAGGTAGAGCTTGATGAGAGCTACGCGTGGACACCAAGAACGCGCGATTTGGCCCACAAACGAGTGAGATATGAGGCTTTGAAGGTTGATAATGGTGTTTAATGGTGGTGGCCGGAAAAAGGAACTAGAGAGAGATTGTGGGGATGGAAATGAGAGAAACTCTCATTTTTGGGTTTTTATATTATGTGTGATATTCGGGTTCGTTTCGGTTGCTCGGTTCGCATGTTTGTCGCGTATCCGGAAAATTACGCGTAATTAATAATAATAATAAATAAAAGAGTTCAATTTAAATTATTTTGATGAGTTTCAATATTGTAAAATGTTAATTGATTTATTTTATTAAATTTAAAGTCGTTCGGGTCGTGTTTCGTTTTCGTTTCATCAGATCGCGTCACTTACGCGCTTTTTCGTACAGAGCGCTAATTGTACGAACACGATCGTACGTTTCACTTTCTGATTTGGTTTTCTAATTAACAGTTATTGTTCAGGACGTTAAACCCACATATATGTTTGTGTGAATCGTCACCCACGTAAACACACTGTCGGTTTATTATTCTGAAACAACACTGTAAATTATGTTTGAATTGTGTTTCCTCACTGTGGGACTCAACTAAACATCCTGTTATCACATTGTTTTCACATTGAAATGTCGGCCATCTGATTCCTGTCATCTATGGATATCAGATCGCAACCGATTTGTTTCTGTTATTCGCTTGAACACTATTGTTTCTCGTGAGTTGTTGTACTTACTGTATTTAAGTTTCCACTCAAACACATACCACTGTGGTTTGTTTTCAGAGTTCAGTTGTCACACAACTGTTTACGCACTGTATTTACACACAGTAAATGGTGAAAGTACACACACCGTACGGACTTGCCGGACGGTTCGGTACTAGTTGTCACAGTACAGAATCGTGCAAACAACTTCTTCACAAACCTCACAACTTCCCTAGCATCATTAGTGTCACACCCCCAAATTCCCACGTGTGGTGTTAGTCTACATGGGTGTGACGTGGCCAGAATCACAGCTCATGGTCATATAGAACGACTCTATATGCATTTCAAAATACACTGTTCGTCATAAAAATTAATCGTAATAGTTTGCAGCCAAAATAAAATGTTGGCACAGCGGAAAAGTAATAAGTTTGGAATACAGCGGAAACATGCTGTCAGATACTACATTTCTTAAAAATACAAATCATGAAGTGTTCAAAACATAATTTAGATGCATGCAAGACTCCTCAAAAGTCCTACTCCAAGTGCATCCTAGCATCGTGCATTCAGTTACCTGAGAATACATGCGAAAACGTGTCAACATAAAGTTGGTGAGTTCACAGGTTTATATAGTTGAAAACAGTAAACAAATATACATTGGGCATGTTAAGTTGTTTGTTTTGTTGGATCCATGATCCCGAGTGTGTCAGTTCATCTTACCGAAACTTAGACTTGTTGTTTGCCTCCCTGGGTTATCGCGGTACCTAGCAAAAGCTCGATATTACACTCGTTATGACCTCCAGTCAACATTGGCGCCGAGTGGGGTTTTTCAAGCCCAGTAGTACTACTCAATAACGACTCGTTTGTTACACAATTAACGGTAAGGGTATGAGGACTTTTCTTGCGATACAGTTACACTCAAAAGTTGTTTTACAACATACCAGTCATACATCTAAAACAGTTGCATAATATTCTCACCCCAAAAGTTTAACAAAACAGTTAAGTATAAAAGTGGGGCTGTAAACTCACCTTAGTGATAATCGGATAAGATAGCGTAAGCTCCTGCTTGGTAAACGTGTCGGTCACCGACTACCTATATCGTATAGCTTACGTGAATTCATGTAAGTGATCGTGTTTGTGCTCAACAACTCTTGGTTGTTATGTTTGCCCATGTTGGTCCACATTGACCGTGTTCGACTGTGTTTGGCAGTGTTTGACCGTGTTTGACTGTGTTTGACCGTGTCATGTCAACGACCCGTTGGTGAACCGTGTGTTGGTTGTGAATCGTGTAACCTTCGTGTTAGTGCTCGTCGTGTGCAAAACGCGCAATTCGTATTCGTGGACAACTTACTATATATAGTAAGTTTCCATTTATGGCAAGTTTCACAACACGTATCGTTTTTAAAGTTCTAGCATGCTCGTTAAGTCCTACGTGATCATGTTAACACTTAGCACGTTATCATATGAAATCAAATAAGCATACAAGTCATGTTTACATGCAAGAGTTCCCTAAAATGGAAAGTTTCCATATCTAGCATGCTCATCATCGGGAACCATCAAACTTAGCATACAATCATCATATTAAGCCACTTAGCATGCTCAAAACATACTTAGCATTTCTAAATCAATAATTTGCAAAATAAAGTAACAAAAATTAGTAACTATGACATGAATCAATCAAATGATCACCCTAAGCATTTCTAATTCATTTCTATATCACAAATCATCATGTAATATCATTTAACATCATCTAAGCATACCAACCTAATCCAAAACATCATCTATCATCATCCGTGTGACAACTAGTACCAGACCGGTCGGCAAGTCCGTACGGTGTGTGTACTATCTACAATAGCTATGTGTAAATACATGTGTGTAAACAGTACTTGTATTAACAGAATTCTAAATACAAGAAACAGTTGGACGTATTTTCGTGTAAACTTAAATACTGTAAGTACAACATACATTTGAAACATTAGTTGTGTGTATTTAAGTGAAAACTTAAGTACAGTTAACACAACAGATCATGAGAAACAACATTGTTCAAGCGATTAACAGAAACAAACCGGTTGCGATCTGATATCCATAAATGACAGGAATCATATGGCCGACAATTCAATGTGAAAACAATGTGAAAACAGGATGTTTAGTTGAGTCCGACAGTGAGGAAACACAATTTAAACAATATTGCAGTGTCGTTTCAGAATAACGAACTGTCAGTGTGTTTGCGTGGGTGATGATTCACACAAACATATCTGTGAGTTTAACATTCTGAAATGATGACTGGAAAGTAGAAAACAAAAGTCGGAAAGCAAAACCATCGTCGTTTTCGTTCGAATGACGATTCGAACGAATACGCGCGATGGTGACGCGATTCGACGAAACGAAAACGAAACACGAGACGAACGATAATAAATTTAATAAAATAAAATAAATAAAATTTTACAATTTTGAAACTCGTCAATTAATTAAAATAATCTTCTTTTATTTATTACAATTAAATATGCGTAGATTTCCGGATACGCGACGAAATCGCAAACCGAGCAACCGAAACAAACCCGAACATCCCACGTGATATAAAAACTCTAAATGAGAGTTTTCCTCTCATTTTTCACACCTACATCTCTCTCTCTCTCTCTCTCTCTCTAAAATCCGGCTACCACCATTAATCACCTTCAATCCTCCATAACTTCTTCGTTTCTTGACCAAATTGGGTGATTCTTGAACCCACGTGTAGCTCTTGACATCCTCTACTTGAAAGTACAGCAGATCTAAGAAGTTACCCAGCCAAATTTGAGGTACGACGCTTTGAAATCTCTGGAAATTAGGGTTTTCTACTCCATGATCGGTTTAGTCACCAAACCAGTTTATTATCTTGTTATCCTCGACTCCAAACTATCATTTCGACCCCACAAAGGCTCGTACAGGTCGGGAATAGGATGGGAAAAACCCTGGGAGAATCATGAACTCGCAGGTTCAATGAGGAGAAGGACGAAGCTGCAGGTTCGCGAGAGTGTTGGTTGGTTGCCAAACCTGTAAGGCCGAACCTTTCTGGTTCTCACATGCTACTCACGAACCCTCATCATCATCAAACGAACCACCATTGTGTCGCAAACCTAGCATTGTCGAACCTTCGAGTCTCATTCCACGAACCTTGGAACATAGAACCTCCGAACCTGCATGGTTATAACACGAGCCGAAGCCATTAAATCCCGAACCTTTCACTGAGTCACGAACCTACGAGCCCTCACCTGCCCACGAACATAGCATGGAGACGAACCCTAGTGGAACCTACAGCCGAACCATCCCCAGGAGCCACGAATCTCGGCTAACGAACCAGCAACTACAAACGAACCAATCTGTATTCAAAACATGGCCGAACCTTTCGAGTTTGAGTCCACCGAACCTTCAGCCGTCTTGCCCAGACGAACCACCCATTGGCGAACCTTTGAGGACTCCCGAACACTTAAGCCGAACCAGTGGTGCCTTTCTGCCGAACCCATGTTAGCCGGCCCCCAAGGTTCGCTGCCTTGGGGAGTGATTCTTCGATTTGTGATCAGACCAAACCTTCGGCCTAAGCTAATCTCATATTGGACCAATAGTAACCCAATTGGCCAAAGCCCAAAGCACATTTCATTAGCCCACCATTTATGTCTCTGCCCATTGTAAACCAGTCGGCCCACATGTATTCGGCCCATGGAATTATTTGGGCCAGGACCCATGTATTGGCCAACATAGTTCATTGGCCCAAAGTCATTGTTCGGCCCAACGCAATTCTAGTCGACTCACAAAGAAATTATTCGGACCGAGTTAATAACTTAACTTAACACGATATAGTAAACAAACTTGAGAATAACTATTTCAAAAATCAAGTGTACATGGGATCACATCTTAACACAAAGGTGACAAGTTTGGTGTGATAAGTCTTATAAAGACTAAAACATAATATTTTAACAAATGGGTTTAAGTTTATACAATGGGACAGGATCAAAACAAAGCAAACATGGAATAAGTAACGAGGGAATCTAAGTTAACCTAAAATAATTAAGTGGTAGTAACATCCTTTATAAGCAAATCAGGGCCGAATAAAGACCACGACTCAAGGGTGTTAACAAAATTCTAGGGATAACACGTACATGCGCACGAAACCTTACAACGTACACTTATAAGTACAAACGATGTGAAATCAATACAGGATCGTGAACATACAACAAATACAATCAAGGAGCACGTGTCTTCATTCTTTTAAGCTAAGTCAACCCTACAACAACAAGGTGAGTTCATATGCCCCTTTTACTTTAATCTTTACTGATTTTCAACTCTCGGGGGCTGAGAAACATGTTTACTTTTATTCATTTAAAAGTTTGCTTAACATGTTATTTATACTTTGATTTAGATAATACTTAATTGTTTATTATCACTTATCATTGTATACATGCTTGTATGATCATGACATGACAGGAATAATCAGATGAATAAGATAATATATATCTTATTAATTCATCAACACATTAGAATAATATAGTTATAAGATTTTATCTTATAACACTCAGTTATTCTTACATAAACAGACATTGGAACAGTTACAAGTAAACATATGAATGTTATAAAGATATTATATATCCTGGTATTAACATTCGACACAAGAGTTAAGTAAGTGTAATAGGACAAGTCCTTTTAACACTTAGCTTTACAACTCAACACATATTACAAGAGAACATGGAACAAAGAATGATAATCATGATAATGTAACTTCATGATAACAATATCATTCACTCAAGGAATTAACATAATGAAATAAGACAAGTTCTTATTTAACTATGTTAATAACACAGAGAACACATGACAAGGAGAACAACAACACAGATGAACACAATTACAATTAGTTACTATTGACCTGTTGTATTATATCACTTCAATCATGTACCAAATTGTACAAGTTGATCATGTAAGTCCCTTTAATTCGCTGACCAGTTAATTTGACGTGACTAAACTGACGATAGCATAGTGGTACCATAGGTTTGACAAACCTCTAGCTAGTAGGGCTACTATGTTGATCGTATTGATTCATTGGCCGGTAACGTATGACCGGTGACAGGGCGACCTCAAGTCAAGTTCTGGGAAGCGACACATGGTGATATTAATAGGCAGTGATAAGTAATTAATCCAGCGGAAATCCTATTGACTAGTAGGTTGAGAAAGTGATCTTCTCTCATGTTACACTACTAGTAATAGATTTCGTTGAGGACACTAGACATACAAAGTGGTAGAGGTAAATCGGATGCATTGAAATCTGATTATGTGAGGATTTCAATGGATTCCTTTTAGGCTCTATGCACTATAGTTCAAGAACAAATTGCAAGTGGTTAATTAACACTCTTAATATTTAAAAGTGTAACAACAGTTAACCCCACAAATATAGAATAATACAAGGAACAGATTTGATAAATATAATATCCTTAATACATAATGGTTATTTAAACTCCGGTTCGATAACTACAATTACATCATTATATTATTCTATACAAGTTATCACAGGTGATTCAAGAACGATATGGACAAGTGGATTTGGGAATGGAAATCAGTAGTTCTATTGCAAGTTGTGTGGAGTTCTAGTAGTGATGTGGTGGGATGTGGGCTAGGGCTTAGTTCCCTTACATATGCCCTATATATAAGCATGACTACTAGGATGAAATATTACTTGTAAATATAACTATTGAGAAGCCATTTGGGTGAACAAGTGAACAAACGACATACAAGTAACAAAATACATATTATGATTGTGCATGTGAATGAATCAAGGTTTTCAATTAACTTACTTATGAACTCACCAATCTCGTGTTGACTTTGTTTAAATACATGTTTTCTCAGGTGATGAACAGGTGTAGATACATACATGCAAGGATTAAGCTAGTGGACTTTTAGAAGACCTAGCTTTATTTTGTGTTGCATGCTTTTGGTGACAAGAACCATGAATCATCTTTTGTATATCTTGTACATATACAAGATATAGTTATATTGATTCTTTTGATAGATTTACTCGATTAAATTATGACCGATACATTGTAATTTAATCTTGTAATTCTATATCATGGATGTGTTAGCATTTCTCATTTATTTATCATGTGCTATGTAACAATCTGATCATTTGATTATCATTCAAGATATCGCGCCCCGGGAACCTTCCGCCCGACAGGAAAACACGATCCGTTCCCACCGGCCTGGGGTGTGACAGATTGGTATCAGAGCCATGGTTATAGAGAAATATAGGTCATATTACTTAAACGGTTTGGCCTAGACTATAACCTAGGGACTCTCATATAGAAATCATATGATATAGGATTCTATTTGCATATGTCTTCTGCGTCTGATCACTGCACTAACCGATTCCTTTTCAGTTATGATCAGAATGCCGCCGAGAAGACAACCACCCGCTATACTGCCACCGCCACCACAAGACTTGGCACCGCACTCATCTACACCTTCACCTACTGACTCTCTTACACCACCGCCTCCACCTCAACCTCCGCCGCCACCGGTTTATCAGTTGGACCCTGCTACTGTGGCATTGGCCACTCTTCTGACTAGCCAACTGAGGGATGTGATTCCCGAGATGATGAATCAGATCAACACCAACAACAGCAACAACGTTGTCAACTCGTTTGGAGAAGGCAGCAGCAACACCCGACAGAACCAAGACTACTCCTACAAAAACTTTGTGGGATGTAAGCCACTGAGTTTTAGTGGCAGCGAAGCAGCCGTCGGATTGATCCAATGGATCGAGAAGATGGACACAACACTGGAGATCAGCAACTGCCTGGAACAGTATAGGGTAAAGTATGTTGTGGGGTCGTTCCACAAACAAGCGTTAACTTGGTGGAACGCTCAGGTTAATACCAGTGGCAGGGATGAGGCCCTGTCAATGCCGTGGAATGATTTCAAGGCATTCCTACGGGCAGAGTTTTGCCCAAGAAATGAAATCAAAAAGGTTGAGACTGAATTACTCAATCTTGTTATGATTGGTGCTGGGCATCTGGCCTACACCACCAGATTTCATGAGCTGGCAGCTTTGGCACCAGATATAGTGCCCCCATTGGAAAAGAGGATAGAGCGGTACATTGGTGGATTACCGCCTAGCATCCGAGGGCATGTGATTTCTGCCCACCCTACTACCATGGAGTTAGTTGTTACTCTGTCAGCATCGTTGACAGACATGATGGTTGTCTCTGGGGTATTCAAGAAGGAAACTGAAACAACCAAGGCTGGAACTTCAAAGAAGCCGGGCGTTGAAACAAAATGTGGCTAGAAACTTTGTTGCCACCACTCAAGCCCCAATGCTTAACCAGCCACCACCACTACAAGTCAGAAGGCCCTACACTGGCACTACACCTTTGTGCAACACTTGCCAGTATCACCACGCGCCGAACAGTCAGTGCATGCAATGCATGAACTGTGGAAAGTTTGGCCACTGGGCAAACCGCTGCAGGAGCACGGGAGCTCCAAACAGAAACAACAATGCAGCTACTACTGCTGCTGCCGATCACAGGTCTTGCTACAACTGTGGCGAACCTGGACACTTTTCTTGGGAATGTCCCAAAAAAAATCAACAAAGGGCTCAAGCATCAAGAGGACGAGCCTTTCAGATCTAAGCGGCTGCGGCTCGACAAGACCCGAACGTGATCACGGGTACATTTCTCTTATCTGATTTCTATGCATCCATATTATTTGACATCGGTACGGATCAGAGTTTTATCTCATCTGACTTTGCATGCCATCTTAATTATGTTAAGGAATTGTTAGACTCCCCTTACACTATTGAGATAGCAAACAGAAAACAGATTACAGTAGACACAATATTTAGGAATTCCCACTAACACTTGGCGATCACAAATTTTCCATCGATTTGATACCGATGGAGCTGGGCAGTTTCAACATCATTATCGGAATGGATTGGCTATCTCTTAACCGAGTTGAGTTCATCTGTTCTGATAAACTACTACGCATTCCAGTGGAGACAATGAGATTTTGGAGATTCATGGAGACCAAGCGAAACGCAGTGTCAAGATAATATCATGCATGAAGGCTCGCAAGTACTTACGAAAACAATGCGTTGCATTTCTAGCTCACGTGATCGAGAAAGACAAGAAAGCGATCAAGATTCAAGATGTACCAGTTGTGAGAGATTTAGCGGACGTGTTTCCGGATGACTTACCGGGACTGCCACCCGAGAGATCGGTGCAGTTTCGAATCAATTTGATTCCTGGAGCGACTCCTGTAGTTAAGTCTCCTTATAGACTTGCCCCATCAGAAATGCTGGAGTTGTCCAATCAATTACAAGAACTACTCGACAAAGGATTCATCCGACCGAGCTTTTCCCCATGGGGAGCTCCGGTTCTTTTTGTTAACAAGAAGGATGGAACTTTCAGGATGTGTATTGATTACAGAGAACTCAACAAACTCACCATCAAGAATCGGTACCCGTTACCGAGGATTGATGATTTGTTTGATCAGTTACAGGAAGCACAGTACTTTTCAAAGATAGACCTGAGATCAGGCTATCATCAGCTCCGGATTCAAGAGGAAGACATAATAAAGACGGCCTTTCGTACCCGATATGGTCACTACGAATTCATGGTGATGCCATTCGTACCCGATATGGTCACTACGAACGCACCGGCTGTGTTCATGGATTTGATGAGCCGGGTGTGCAAGCCGTACATAGATCAGTTTGTTATCGTCTTTATTGATGATATACTGATTTATTCAAAGAACGAGAAGGAACATGAGCAACACCTCAAGACAGTCTTGGAACTCCTGAGGAAGGAACGACTCTATGCCAAATTCTCCAAGTGTGAATTTTGGTTGAGAGAAGTTCAGTTCTTGGGTCACGTGATTAACAGTGATGGTATTCACGTAGATCCTGCCAAGATTGAGACAATCAAGAACTGGGATGTGCCTACAACACCAACAGAGATCCGATCATTCTTGGGATTGGCTGGTTATTACAGGAGATTCATCTCGAATTTCTCTAAGATAGCTTTGCCTCTCACCAAGCTCACACAGAAGTCTGAACCTTTTGTGTGGACTCATAAACAAGAGGAGGCATTCCAGACATTGAAACAAAGATTGTGCAATGCTCCAATCTTAACACTCCCTGAAGGCAACGATGACTTTGTAGTTTACTGTGATGCTTCCCATTAGGGACTCGGATGTGTTCTAATGCGACGAGACAAAGTCATTGCTTATGCCTCACGACAGCTTAAGATACATGAGAAGAATTACACGACACACGATCTAGAACTGCGAGCTGTTGTATTTGCTTTAAAGATTTGGAGACATTACCTGTATGGTACCAAATGCACTATCTTCACAGATCACAAGAGCTTACAACACATATTTGATCAAAAGGAGCTTAACATGAGACAGAGACGTTGGGTTGAGCTCCTGAACGATTACGATTGTGTGATCAAATACCATCCGGGCAAAGCAAATGTAGTTGTAGATGCTTTGAGCCGGAAGGAAAGAGTCAAACCCTTACGCGTTCGCGCAATGGGAATGACTGTGCAAACAAGTTTGAGAGAACAAATCATATGAGCACAACAAGAGTCAGTGGCAAGAGACAATATGAAACGCGAGCTCGATTGTGGAGCAGAGAAACACTTCAAGACAAAACAGGATGGAGTTATCTACTATCTGGATCGTGTTTGGATTCCAGCAGTAGATGAACTTCGAACACTCATTCTTGACGAGGCACACAAGTCACGTTACTCAGTTCATCCTGGTGCCGATAAGATGTACCAAGATCTTAGGTCATTTTATTGCTGGCCGGGTATGAAGAAAGACATTGCCACTTATTTTGGCAAATGTATCACATGTGCCAAAGTCAAAGCAGAACACCAGAAACCTTCGGGTTTGCTGGAACAACCGGAGATACCACAATGGAAGTGGGAACAAATAGCTATGGATTTCATTACCAAGCTACCCCGCACTTCCAACGGACACGATTCGATTTGGGTCATCATTGATAGATTGACCAAGTCCGCACACTTTTTGCCAATCAGAGAGACATACAAGATGGAGAAACTAGCGAGACTATACATTGATGAAATAGTGGTGAGGCATGGAGCGCCGTTGACTATTATTTCAGACCGGGACAGTCGATTCACATCGCGATTCTTGCAATCATTGCAACAATCCTTAGGGACAAATGTTAACTTGAGTACCGCTTATCATCCACAAACGGATGGACAAAGCGAACGCACCATTCAAACCCTAGAGGATATGTTGAGAACATGCATCCTAGACTTCTGTGGAAGTTGGGACACACACTTACCCCTCATTGAGTTCTCCTACAACAATAGCTACCACAGTAGTATTGGATGTGCTCCGTTTGAAGCACTCTATGGTAGAAAATGTCGGTCTCCAATTTGTTGGACCGAAGTGGGAGATAACAGAATTACTAGGCCTAAGCTTATTCAGGAAACTACTGATAAGATAGCCCAGATACAACAGCGATTACAAGCAACACGTAGCCGCCAAAAGAGTTACGCAGACAAACGACGCAAGCCTTTGGAATTCGATGTTGGTGACCGAGTCATGTTGAAAGTGTCCCCATGGAAAGGCGTAGTTCGATTTGGGGCTAAAGGCAACCTAGCACCTAGGTATGTCGGACCGTTTGAGATTACTCAACGTATAGGTCTTGTGGCATACAGACTCAGACTCCCTGATGAGCTCAGCGGAGTACACGATGTGTTTCATGTATCAAATCTCAAGAGGTGCTTGGCAGACGAAACATTAATCATACCATTGGAAGAGATACAAGTTGATGAGCAACAACATTTCATTGAAGAACCTGTACAGATTATGGAACGTGAAGTTATGAAACTGAAACGAAGCCTTATCCCTATTGTAAAGGTTCGATGGAACTCCAAGCATGGACCAAAGTTTACTTGGGAGCGCGAGGACAACATGAAAACAAAGTATCCTCACTTGTTCGAGAAATAAAGCCTGACTTCTATGCTTAAATTTCGGGACAAAATTACTTTAACAAGGGGAGACTGTGACAACTAGTACCAGACCGGTCGGCAAGTCCGTACGGTGTGTGTACTATCTACAGTAACTATGTGTAAATACATGTGTGTAAACAGTACTTGTATTAACAGAATTCTAAATACAAGAAACAGTTGTACGTATTTTCGTGTAAACTTAAATACTGTAAGTACAACATACATTTGAAACATTAGTTGTGTGTATTTAAGTGAAAACTTAAGTATAGTTAACACAACAGATCATGAGAAACAACAGTGTTCAAGCGAATAACAGAAACAAATCGGTTGCGATCTGATATCCATAAATGACAGGAATCAGATGGCCGACAATTCAATGTGAAAACAGGATGTTTAGTTGAGTCCGACAGTGAGGAAACACAATTTAAACAATATTGCAGTGTCGTTTCAGAATAACGAACTGACAGTGTGTTTGCGTGGGTGATGATTCACAAAAAACATATATGTGAGTTTAACGTTCTGAAATGATGACTGGAAAGTAGAAAACAAAAGTCGGAAAGCAAAACCATCGTCGTGTTCGTTCGAATGACGATTCGAACGAATACGCGCGATGGTGACGCGATTCGACGAAACGAAAACGAAACACGACACGAACGATAATAAATTTAATAAAATAAAATAAATAAAATTTTACAATTTTGAAACTCATCAATTAATTAAAATAATCTTCTTTTATTTATTACAATTAAATATGCGTAGATTTCCGGATACGCGACGAAATCGCAAACCGAGCAACCGAAACGAACCCGAACATCCAACGTGATATAAAAACTCTAAATGAGAGTTTTCCTCTCATTTTTCACACCTACATCTCTCTCTCTCTCTCTAAAATCCGGCTACCACCATTTACCACCATTAATCACCTTCAATCCTCCATAACTTCTTCGTTTCTTAACCAAATTGGGTGATTCTTGAACCCATGTGTAGCTCTTCACATGATCGGTTTAGTCACCAAACCGTTTTATTATCTTGTTATCCTCGACTCCAAACTATCATTTCGACCCCACAAAGGCTCGTGAAGGTCGGGAATAGGATGGGAAAAACCCTGGGACGAATCATTAACTCGTAGGTTCAATGAGGAGAAGGACGAAGCTGCAGGTTCGTGAGCGTGTTGGTTGGTTGCCAAACATGTAAGGCCGAACCTTTCTGGTTCTCACATGCTACTCACGAACCCTCATCATCATCAAACGAACCATCATTGTGTCGCGAACCTAGCATTACCGAACCTTCGAGCCTCATTCCACGAACCATCGAACATAGAACCTCCGAACCTGCATGGTTATAACACCAACCAAAGCCTTTAAATCCCAAACCTTTTACTGACTCACGAACCTACGAGCCCTCACCTGGCCACGAACATAGCATGGAGAGAAACCCTAGTGGAACCTACAGCCGAACCATCCCCAGGAGCCACGAATCTCTGCTAGCGAACCAACAACTACAAACGAACCTATCTGTATTCAAAACATGGCCGAACCTTTTGGGTTTGAGTCCACCGAACCTTCAGCCGTCTTGCCCAGACGAACCACCCATTGGCGAACCTTTGAGGACTCTCGAACCCTTAAGCCGAACCAGTGGTGCCTTTCTGCCGAACCCATGTTAGGCTGCCCCCAAGGTTCGCTGCCTTGGGGAGTGATTCTTCGATTTGTGTTCAGACCAAACCTTCGGCCCAAGCTAATCTCATATTGGCCCAATAGTAACCCAATTGGCCAAAGCCCAAAGCACATTTCATTGGCCCACCATTTATGTCTTGGACCATTGTAAACCAGTCGGCCCACATGTATTCGGCCCATGGAATTATTTGGGCCAGGACCCTTGTATCGGCCATCATAGTTCATTGGCCCAAAGTCATTGTTCGGCCCAACTCAATTCTAGTCGACTCACAATGAAATTATTCAGTCCGAGTTAATAACTTAAATTAACACGATATAGTAAACCAACTTGAGAATAACTATTTCAAAAATCAAGTGTACATGGGATCACATCTTAAGACAAAGGTGACAAGTTTGGTGTGATAAGTCTTATAAAGACTAAAACATAATATATTGACAAATGGGTTCAAGTTTATACAATGGGACAGGATCAAAACAAAGCAAACATGGAATAAGTAACGACGGAATCTAAGTTAACCTAAAATAATTAAGTGGTAGTAACATCCTTTATAAGCAAATCAGGGCCGAATAAAGACCACGACTCAAGGGTGTTAACAAAATTCTAGGGATAACACGTACACGCGCACGAAACCTTACAATGTATACTTATAAGTACAAACGATGTGAAATCAATACAGGATCGTGAACATACAACAAATACAATCAAGGAGCGCGTGTCTTCATTCTTTTAAGCTAAGTCAACCCTACAACAACAAGGTGAGTTCATATGCCCCTTTTACTTTAATCTTTACTGATTTTCAAATCTCGGGGGCTGAGAAGCATGTTTACTTTTATTCATTTAAAATTTTTGCTTAACATGTTATTTATACTTTGATTTAGATAATACTTAACTGTTTATTATCACTTATCATTGTATGCATGCTTGTATGATCATGACATGACAGGGATAATCAGATGAATAAGATAATATATATCTTATTAATTCATCAACACATTAGAATAATATAGTTATAAGATTTTATCTTATAACACTCAGTTATTCTTACATAAACAGACATTGGAACAGTTACAAGTAAACATATGAATGTTATAAAGATATTATATATCCTGGTATTAACATTCGACACAAGAGTTAAGTAAGTGTAATAGGACAAGTCCTTTTAACACTTAGCTTTACAACTCAACACATATTACAAGAGAACATGGAACAAAGAATGATAATCATGATAATGTAACTTCATGATAACAATATCATTCACTCAAGGAATTAACATAATGAAATAAGACAAGTTCTTATTTAACTTTGTTAATAACACAGAGAACACATGACAAGGAGAACAACAACACAGATGAACACAATTACAATTAGTTAATATTGACCTGTTGTATTATATCACTTCAATCATGTGCCAAATTGTACAAGTTGATCATGTAAGTCCCTTTAATCCGCTGACCAGTTAGTTTGACGTGACTAAACCGACGATAGCATAGTGGTACCATAGGTTTGACAAACCTCTAGCTTGTAGGGCTAGTATGTTGATCGTATTGATTCATTGGCCGGTAATGTATGACCGGTGACAGGGCGACCTCAAGTCAGGTTCTGGGAAGCGACACATGGTGATATTCATAGGCAGTAATAAGTAATTAATCCAGCGGAAATCCTATTGACTAGTAGGTTGAGAAAGTGATCTTCTCTCATGTTACACTACTAGTAATAGATTTCGTTGAGCACACTAGACGTACAAAGTGGTAGAGTTAAATCGGATGCATTGAAATCTGATTACGTGAGGATTTCAATGGATTCCTTTTAGGCTCTATGCACTATAGTTAAAGAACAAATTGCAAGTGGTTAATTAACACTCTTAATATTTAAAAGTGTAACAACACTTAACCCCACAAATATAGAATAATACAAGGAACAGATTTGATAAATCTAATATCCTAAATACATAATGGTTATCTAAACTCCGGTTCGATAACTACAATTACATCATTATATTATTCTATACAAGTTATCACAGGTGATTCAAGAACGATATGGACAAGTGGATTTGGGAATGGAAATCAGTAGTTCTACTGCAAGTTGTGTGGAGTTCTAGTAGTGATGTGGTGGGATGTTGGCTAGGGCTTAGTTCCCTTACATATGCCCTATATATAAGCATGACTACTAGGATGAAATATTACTTGTAAATATAACTATTGAGAAGCCATTTGGGTGAACAAGTGAACAAACGACATACAAGTAACAAAATACATATTATGATTGTGCATGTGAATGAATCAAGGTTTTCAATTAACTTACTTATGAACTCACCAACCTCGTGTTGACTTTGTTTAAATACATGTTTTCTCAGGTGATGAGCAGGTGTAGATACATACATGCAAGGATTAAGCTAGTGGACTTTTAGAAGACCTAGCTTTATTTTGTGTTGCATGCTTTTGGTGACAAGAACCATGAATCATCTTTTGTATATCTTGTACATATACAAGATATAGTTATATTGATTCTTTTAATAGATTTACTCGATTAAATTATGAACGATACATTGTAATTTAATCTTGTAATTCTATATCATGGATGTGTTAGCAATTCTCATTTATTTATCATGTGCTATGTAAAAATCTGATCATTTGATTATCATTCAAGATATCGTGCCCCGGGAACCTTCCGCCCGACGGGAAAACACGATCCGTTCCCGCCGGCCCAGGGTGTGACAATCCGGTTTATAAAAGTTACTATATATAGTAACTATGCTAAAAATGACCACAATCAACATCAAATCAAGTTTCTAAGTATCCTAATCATCATATCACCATCCAAATAGCAAGTTCATACACATGCATGATCATAAACTCATCATCATCAACAAGTTGTAACTAAAAAGTTACCATAAATAGAAAGAATCATAAATAACCCTTTCTTATTCATATGAATCATGTTCTAAACATTAATATCATCCTATTATCATCTTAATAGCAAATATACACTCATGCATGTTCATAATACCATCATTATCATAAAAATGTAAATAAAAAGTTACTATAAATGGAAAGTTCATCAAAATCCTCATTTCTAGCCATTTTAACAAGATCTAATTATGCAATAATCTTCTAACATCATCAAATGACACATTTGAACATTCAAAATCATCCCACAAGCCATGGATCATACATGCATGTGGGTTTTTCACTTGTTTATGACCAAATCATGCATTATGACAACACACATCATCATGGATCGTCATATAACATTGTTAAATCATCATAGATCATCAAATATCATCTAAAAATCATCAAACCCAGATTCAAAGTAAGAAAACTCGTGCATGTAGTGGATGTGTGCTTGCATGTGAGTTCTAAGCATTGCATGTGTGTTTGTGTGTGATTTTAAGCTACTATAGTGATAGAACTACCTTCTATTGCTTCAAAATCCCTAAGATGATGCACCCAACAGCTCCTAGAGCTTCTGGACAGCAGGATTTCGCAGGAACGAGATGGTGATGGTGGTGGTTTGAGCTTCAATGGATCTTCCAAGTCTTCTAGTGATTCCTCCAAGCTTCCAAAGCTTCAAGGTGGGTTCTAATGGCTTCCAAAGGCTTCTAAAGGATGTTGCGGGTGGTTGGGAGGGAGAAGAAGCCGAATGATGGCTAGTGAACTCGGGGGAAGTGTGTACAGTAGGATAGAAATGATTTTTCTTGGATAAATAAGATTTCTTGCCTTTTCCTCTGCCAGGCGCATCGCCCGACGGGTGCCCGTGTGCCCAGGCATACCGCGCGGGTGGCCAGGTACCCGAGGCGTCTCCGTGTCTCGCGCGCATCGCCCGGGACCAAGGCTTCGGGTCAGGCATAGCGCCTGGCCCTTTTAATAGGCCCAATAAGCCTATTTTGCTATCCTAGGCCCGTTTTGCCCATTTCTCGACTGTGAAACATCGTTTAAGCATCGTTGGGACTCTAATTGCCAATTATTGATCATAATCAATCCGTGAAGTGTTTGTGTGACCAAATGTTGTGATGTTCACCAACGTTCGTGAATATTTGACACGTGTGTGCGGTTTCTCGATAATTCCTCGAATTATCGTGTTGTGTGTTAGTGTTCGTACCGTCACGCCACGTGTCACTCTAAATTAAACCAATTCTAGTGTCACGTGTGCAAATAGAAATTAAATAAACATTCAATTAAAACAATGGCTGACCTGGATTTTACGGGGTGTCACATCATCCCCTTGTTAGAAAGAATTTCGTCCCGAAATTCAGCTCGTGTTTTCAGTGTTTGTCTGTTCCGCGAACAGGTGTGGGTATTTCTGTTTCATCTGGTCTTCACGTTCCCACGGGAATTCTGGTCCGCGTCGCGAATTCCATCACACTTTCACAATCGGTATTTTGCTGAGTTTGAGCTTCTTGGTTTCCCAGTTGTCACACACTGGGCCGGAAGGAACGGATCGGGTTTTCTCGTCGGGCGGAAGGTTTCCGGGGCGCGATATCTTGAGTGATAATCGAATGATCAGATTGTTTACATAGCACATGATAATATATGAGAAATGCTAACAAATCCATGATATAGAATTACAAGATTAAATTACAATGTATCGTTCATAATTTAACCAAGTAAATCTATCAAAAGAATCAATGTAACTATATCTTGTATCTGTACAAGATATACAAAAGATGATTCATTGTTCTTGTCACCAAAAGCATGCAACACAAAATAAAGCTAGGTCTTCTAAAAGTCCACTAGCTTAATCCTTGCATGAAAGTACCTACACCTGTTCGTCACCTGAGAAAACATGCGTTTAAACAAAGTCAACACTAGGTTGGTGAGTTCATAAGTATGTTAATTGAAAACCTTGATTCATTCACATGCACAATCACAATGTATATTATGTTACTTGTATGATATTTATTTCACCTGTTCACCCAATGGGTTCTCAATAGTTATATTTACAAGTAATATATCATCCTAGTTGTGACAATCCGGCAATTCCGAGTTAACCCCGTTAACCAAATATTAACAGAAATGATACGGAATCGCATAATATCATACTTTACGGATAAAACTTGAACAAAATAGTTCCAAAAACACTTACACAACAAGAATTAAACTTGTGATTAACCAAAATGCATAATTTTGACTTTAGAAAGTCAAAATTCGTTCATAATCATGAGGGAAACTCAAAATTTAGTTAATACATTGTAATTAACTGAATTAAATCAGTTTTTAATCATCAACTTAATGATTATTAATAGCTAACATACGTTATTGATCCATTAATTATTGAATTAAACCAAAGTAACATCTAAATGCTTGAAACCGTAACTAACCATCATCAAAGTTATGTAATTTGAAGTAAATCAGTCGAATTGAACCTCCCTACACCTCAATCGGCACCTTTAGGATCTTCTTCATACACCAATTCGACTCAAGAGGCTACGGGGAAAGGAATTTGATCGAGAGCCGGCCGAATAGCAAGCCTTTAGTCGATCTTTATCGATTCAACATCAAAAACAGGTAAAACCGACTCCTACAGAACCTAAAAACTCCGACTAAGCAAACCCATATGTTAATTTCATGTCTTAACATCGACTTAATGGATTTCGATTTCTAGGGTTCATCACGAAGAACCATTTGGGGGTTTTTACTCAAAAGAGTTTAAAAACTAAATTAACCTATACGGAGAGCTTCGAAAATGTCTCAATAACGAAATCCCTAAGTTAGTTTTATCAAACAACACGGAATTGAAGGATTTCGATTTCTAGGGTTTATCACATAAACGGTTTTGGGGGTTTCAATTCAAACGAGTTTGATAACTTAATTAAACACTACAGTGAGATTCGGAAACATCATTTTAATGAAATCTCTACATTAATTTTAACAAACAACAACTAATTACATGATTTCGATTCTAGGGCTCTTAAGACAAAAACGAATTGGGGATTTTGCTTTGAACGAGTTTAATACTCAAATTAAACTATGTAGGCAGGTTCGAAATATGTTATTTAATAAAAACCATATGATTTTATTGAGTAAAAATAACGAATCTGAAGGATTTAAATCAAGGGAATAGGTTTTGGATTCGAATTCGATTTGGGGTTATGAAACCCTATGATTTTGCTGAAATAAAGAAATTTAACACACAGTTAAACTCGCTTGGATCTCTGGAACCAAAGCCCTATGATTTCGGGATCGATTAGATTCGAATTGGGGCTCAATTTGGATCAATGGGTTCGGTCAAGGAAGAACCATGGGAATTGGGGCTTTCATAACTTAAAACAAATTGAAATGGATTCATATTGCGAAATCATAGCAAGCTGAGTTGGTGGTGTGCGTGTGCAAGGACTGGGAGGTCACGGGTTCGAACTTGGGGGCCTCCGGTTTTGCACAAAAACACTATTTTTAGTGTTTTAATCATAACTTGCTCGTTTTAACTCCGATTTGATCCGTTCAAAATGCGTTGGAACCGAAATGGAATTCTGGACGTCATGAAACAATAAAATCTATATTTTTACAATGAAATTATTGTCGCGTATAATTACGCGTGTTTAACGAAATCACATATATTTGAACGATTTAAACAAACGATCGTAAAACAGTACATGCTTTTGTAGATACATTTCAAACATTCTAACATACGTGTGTTGACACGTATGTGACTGCAAACACGATTTAACGTTACGAATAACGCGACGTTATTGTAATGACACAGATTTTTCGTAGAAGATTGTCTACGCGAAATTTACGAGTAGTTGATCATTCTATTCACAATTAAAGGTGCGTACACGGCCCCTCTTATTATTTAACTGTTTTGGGGGAGAAAACATATGCAAACAAAGCTTTTAGATACATATCACTTGCATGAGTTAGCTGTTTACTATAAGTGCAAACATAGCATTACAAAGCCTTACATTTCGAACCGTTTAGTTTGCCGTAGTGCAAAGCGTGGTGGTTGAAGATAGATCTATTGGGTTTGACAAACCTCACTTGGTAGATGGGATCTACGCAGGTGTTTAACTGACCAAACACACATTACTATTGTTTATGCTAGACAATAGGGAAAAGGCTATCAAACATTACAACAGTCAGCTTCGGTGTCGACCGCTTATGTAAATAGTACAATGACTAGCTATCATGACTATGCAATGTCTGATTATGTGATCTGCAAACATTATATACAAACAGCTCGTTCAAACAATTGATTCAAACATTTGTGATTATTCATACAAACCTGTGTATGCACCAACCTTTGTGTTGACTTGATTTACATGTTTTCTTAGGACACTAAGGTACAAGAACAAGCAAGCATGGACTAGGAGATCGAGTCTCATGCATATCTTACATTACAGTTATTTTGGATTTGAACATTTGAGATTTTGATTTTTAGTTTACAGTTCTCAAACCGTTAACTTTGTTATTGTTTTAAAAACGCTTCCGCAACGTTAGAACTTTGATATTACAGTTTTAGACCAAAGTTATGTTTGAAAAGCATATAGAGGTCTTCGTTATATCTAATGATCTGAGATCCTGGTTTGTCACGTCCCAAACGGTATGATTCCGTTAGTTGAAAATTGGGGCTGTGACACTAGTAGTGATGCTTATATATAGGGCATATGTAAGGGAGCTAAGCCCTAGCCAACATCCCACCACATCACTATTAGAACTCCACACTACTTGCAATACAACTATTGATTTCCATTTCCAAATCCACATGTTCATCTCACTCTTGTTCACCTGTGATATCATGTATAGAATAATATGATGATGTAATTGTAGTTATCAAACCGAAGTTTAGATAACCATTATATATGTTAAGGATATTAGATTTATCAAATATGTTCCTTGTATTATTCTATAATTGTGGGGTTAACTGTTGTTTCACATTTAAATATTAAAAGTGTTAGTTAACCAATTGATATTTGTTCTCGACTTG
>SZYD01001853.1:0-49592 GCA_009363875.1 Mikania micrantha
TTGTCCCGTTGCATTAACACGCAACCAAGTCCCTGATGGGATGCATCACAGTACACTACAAAGTCATCACAACCTTCTGGGAGAGATAACATCGGAGCATCACATAACTTTGCTTCAAAGTCTGGAAGGCATCTTCTTGCTTCTGTTCCCAAACAAACGGGCTCTGCTTTTCTGTGTTAGTTTGGTGAGAGGCAGGGCTATCTTAGAAAAGTTTAAGATAAACCTTCTATAATAGCCTGCTAATCCCAAAAAGGACCGAATCTCCATCGGTGTCTTCGGAGTATCCCAGTTCTTTATAGCTTCAATCTTGGCAGGGTCTACACTCGCTGTTGACTACGTGACCCAGAAATTGAACTTTTCTTAACCAAAATTCACATTTAGAGAATTTGGCATAAAGTTTCTCTTCCTTCAACAGCTCCAAGATTCTCCTGAGATGCTTTTCATGCTCAGCTTTGCTTTTGGAATAGATCAGTATGTCATCAATGAAAACAATGACAAACTGATCCAGATACGGCTTGCACACTTTGTTCATGAGATCCATGAAAACCGCTGGTGCATTCGTCTATCCAAAAGGCATCACCATAAACTCATAATGCCCATATCTGGTTCGAAACGCCGTCTTTGGTATATCTTCGTCTTGAACTCTAAGCTGATGATATCCGGACCGTAAATCAATCTTCGAAAAATACTAAGCTCCTTGCAGTTGGTTAAACAAATCATCAATCCTCGGCAATGGATACCGATTCTTGATGGTTAGCTTGTTCAGCTCACGGTAGTCTATACACATCCGAAAGTATCCGTCTTTCTTCTTAACGAACAGAACCAGAGCTCCCCAAGGTGAGTAGCTCGGACTGATGAATTCTTTGTCAAGTAGCTCCTGTAGTTGGTTCGACAATTCCTGCATCTCTGAAGGTGCTAACCTATAAGGAGATTTATCAGTAGGATTTGCTCCAAGAATTAAGTCGATGCGAAACTCTACCAGTCGTACAGGTAGCAAACCTGGTAAGTTTTCAGGAAACACTTCGGAGTATTCCTCTACTACCGGCACATCTTGAATCTTGATCTTGTCTTTCTCTTTCTCCTCCACATGAACCAAGAAACTATACACTGCTTCTGTGGACACCTACGCGCTTTTATGTAGGATATGATTTTGACACTATGCTTTGCTTGATCCCCTCGAACTTCCAACACACGATCATTCGTCAATGGAACCCAAAGTAGCTTTTCAGTAAAGATGACTTCCACTCTATTGAGAGATAGCCAATCCATCCCAACAATGGTGTCGAAACTGCCCAACTCCATCAGTATCAAGTCGATGGTAAATGTATGATTAATAAGGGTAAGTGGGCAGTTCCTAAGTATAGTGCTAGCTGTGATTTGTTTCCCATTTGCTACTTCGATAATATAAGGGGATTCTAAAGTTCCTCAATAAGATTAAGTTTGCGTGCAAAGTCAGATGAAATAAAACTCTAATCTGCACCAGTGTCAAACAAATTAGATGCATAAGAGTCATGTAAAAGAAATGTACCAGCGACCACGTTAGGATCTTGGCATGCTGCATTGGCTCCAATCACAAAATCCCTCCCACGAGGTGCTTGAGCTCCCTGTTGCATTCGCTTCGGATAGTCTTTGGAGAAATAGCCTACTTCTCCACAGTTATAGCATCCCCTATTGTTGTTGTTGTTGTTGTGATTTCCAGGGTTTGGTGGTGAAGGTAATGCTCTAGCAGCATTGTTTGTAGCTTGTGTGACTGGGGTACGGCATTGCGAAGCCCAGTGGCCTAGTCAGCCACAACTGTTGCATTTTCTACACTTCGCAGCAGTAGGATGATGATATTTGCATTGTGCACACTGAGGATGCATTCCAACATAGGGTTTGTGTGCAGCATTAGTAGGTGCTGCAGTAACTTGTTGCAGTGGGGTGGCCATCATATAGTTTTTAACGACCTTCTGCTTCTTCTTCTGATGGTGTTCGGGCTTCTTTGACGGTTCTTCCTTAGCTTTGCCCGATTCGTTCTTTAGAACTTCAGATTTCACATCACATCAGTGAGTTTAGCTGATAGGGAGATGGCAAGGTTTGTAGCAAGTACAATGCCCTGAATGCAGGATGGTAATCCTCCCACATAACAATCAATCAGCTTTTCCAGAGTCGGCACCATCTCTGGCACCAAAGCTAACAGTTCATGATAGCGAGTAGTGAAAGTCATGTGGTCAGCCCCTTTCATCACATGATTGGACAATTCAGTCTCTAGCTTCTGAAGTTCATGCTTTGGACATAATTCATTCCTTAAGAGGATTTTGAAGTCTGCCCAAGGCATAGCCAGTGCTCCATCTCTACCTCGAGCTCTTATCTGTGAGTTCCACCATGTTAAGGCCTGCTTGCTAAAAGATCCAACAGCGTAGCGAACCTTATGGTGTTCTGGACAACAGCTAATGTCCAGTGTAGTCTCCATCTTCTCTAGCCATTCGATCAGTCCAACAGCTCCTTCAACACCGCTAAAGCTTGGCGGCTTGCATCCTACGAATGATTTGTAGGAACAGTCTGAAGTGGTGTCGGTGTTTCCACTAGCTTCCCCCGTAGTATGCCCATAGTTGTTATCGTGGCCATGAATTCTGTTAATCATTTCAGGGATGACATCCCTCAGCTGGCTAGTCTGCTGACTGCTCAGTAGCGTTACTAAAGCAACAGTAGCTGGATCCAAAATCTGAGTCGCGTTTGGGTCCGGAGGTGGAGTGTGTGGGGGAGGAGGAGGTGGAGGAGGTGAATCAGGCGCTGATGATGTTAACGAGTGTGGAGCTGAATTCTGTGGAAGCGGCACAATAGAAGGAGGTCTTCTCGGTGGCATTCTGATCATAACCAAAAGAATATTGGTTAGTGCAGTGATCGAATGCAGAAGACACAATGCAAGCATAAATCCTATGTACTCTATATCAGGGTCCCTAAGTTATAGTCTGGGCGAAACCGTTTTAAGTAATGACCCATTATTCTCTATAACCTTGAGCTCTGATACCAATCTGTCACACCTAGAGCCGGCGGGCCGGATCGTGTGTCCCGTCGGGCGGAAGGTTTCCTGGGTGCGATATCGAGAGTGATAATCTTGATGATCAGATTGTTAACATGGCTTCAACATTGAGAATAACTAAAGCACAATATAGCATTAAACTAGGATTACAAAGTTAAATTACAAATGTCAATGTTTGATAATTTAACTAAGTAAGCCTATCCGAATAATCAAATATTTACTATCTTGTAACTGTACAGGATATCAAGAATGATTCACAAAAATCAGAAAAATATGTGCTTCCAAAAACTGCTAGGTCCTCTAACTGGGTATCCTAGCATGCATTCCTTAGCCTTAGCTTAATCCTGTACATCACCTGAGAATGCATGTAAGAAAACAAAGTCAACACAATGGTTGGTGAGTTCATATAGTTTAGTATTTGAAAATAGCTTTTGCATACCTTTTCGGTAACAACCTTAACGTCATTAACATCACCTGTAATATCCAAATCGGTATGCATATATATTGGTCATACGAAAGGGTTTAGCCAACAACCCGCCCAGACGCCATCCCACCACATACTAAACCACATATGACATTGTTGTTAATGATAATTAAGCATTTTATCTACCATCCAATCCCATTTCCATCATGGCTTTAGCATTCTGTTTATAAGTTTTTCAACATGCATACAATAGCATCTGCAAGTCTAGCTTTAAGAGTTACCTCTATGGACAACTGAACACCCTAAGTAATCCAGTATCAATCCATATCGGAACTAGATGTGATTAGCAACTTCGGTGTTTTGATAAAGGAGTTCTATGATGACACAAAGTCAACTAAAGAAAACCAGAATCATCCTAGTCACATATCACAAACATGGGTGGACAGTGAGGATTCACTGTATGGCAAGCACTTAGACGCCAACAGTCTGCTCCTTAAAATCCTGACTATGAAGAACACCTTATGGCAAGCACTGAGAGGCCAGTCGGTCCGTTCTACAATAGCCGATAGCTTTAGCATACAAGTTCATAGCATACAAGTTTATAACATTCACATAGCCCAGGCATTTATGTATCGTGTGCGCATATACTAGCTTTGCAATAGCATAGTTTAGCATTTACGTATTTTATGAACAATACTAGCTTTGCATTAGCATACTTTAGCATTCACGTATGGCATGCACAAGTACCAGCCTGTTGTTTTAGCATTTCAAGCCTATCAAGCCTACCAGAGTTTATAGCATTTCAAGCACTTCGAGCATATCAAGTGTATCAAGCATATAAGTCTTTCTGAGTTTGAGCATTCAAGCTTTCAAGGTTAGTTAGTTTATAAAGGCATCTCAACATTATAGCCTTTGCTTTCTTCACATATTAGAAGCATCCGAGGTTTTAAGCAAAATAGTATAAAAGTATGTAGCATTAGTATGAAGTCTTAGCATGTAGCACATAACATATAGCATTAGCATGTGGCATTAGCATGTAACATTAACATATAGCATTTGAGTTAAGTGTATGAAGCATTAGTATTTAGGATCAAGTTTTAGCTCTTAGCTTTTAGAATAAGTGTGACAAGCATAAGCATCAGCATTATGAATAAGTAAAAGCGTTTACAAAACATTAAACATTTGTTTAAAATGTATAACATGCTTCTCAGTCCTGAAGTAAAATTCAAAATAGTTTAAAAAGGGACATTGAACTCACCTGTATTGTTAAGTAAGAATTACCACAGATAATGCGCGCTCGTTGATTGTAGCTTAAGTATCTTCAACATCTGAGTTGTTTTAAGAGATTCGAATACTATAAGTCTTTATTATAGACGCAAACTAGGGTTTTGGTCTCAGCGTGCAACTAAGTGCAACTAATGCATGCAAGTTTCATGCGTAAGTGGGTAACCCTTTCACCCATAAGCACCCCAATCCCGATTTGATCATGCGAAGGACTGCTTGGCTGAAGAAGTGACCGGCGAAGGTGTTGGCCGAAAAGGGTGTGGCCGCATGAGGCCATGGGCAAATGAGTCTTGGCCGATTAAGGAGTGCCAAAGTAGAAGACCCCGACCGAAGAGGCTAGGCCGAACGAATGGGAGCTGGACCTAACTAGCCTGGCCGAAGGAGATTAAGCCGACCGAATGTGACCCAAAGCCATTTGGCCGAATGTGGCTACGTGCTTCGACTAAGAGTCATTCGGCCACCTGCAGGCCAAGGCCATTCGGCCGTTCGACCTGCATTAAGACAGTCCCTCTTTTCGAGCTAAATGGCCATGGTTTGAACCAACACTCGTTCCTTACACATTCTAACAGGTTAGTGAGTGATTTCCTTAAGTTGTTATGGCTTAGGACCGGGTTTCTTGTGGGTTCAAGCTATGGGTTTGAAAACCCTAAAATCACAACAAAAGACTTCATTTTTACCTAAGAATCGATGATTCCAAGCTCAGATCTTCTGTACTTTCGTGATCTACGTGATGAGGTGGTTCTTTTTGACACCAAAATCACTCGATTTGGTTGAGAAATGAGAGAGTTAGAGCTTGAAATTGTAGTGAGAGAGAGAGTGACGATGAGATAAGAGAGAGTGGGTAGTTGGGGAAGAAGAAGAGAGTTTAATGCTCTCTTTAATGCTTCCCAATACCCGGGTGCGTTCGGGTTCGTTCGGTTTCGCTTGGTTTCACATAAAAGCTTCGGTATCGTTTCGTTTTCGTGACGAACGTCTCGGTTTTAAAATAGGATTTATAAAATGAAATTAGGTTCTGATTCCTAATAAATTAACTAATTTTCTTTTGTTTATTTTAAATTTCTGAAAACATTTAATTTACAGTTTAAATCGAATCGTATAGTCGACGCGCGTATTCGTTCGAATCGTCACCCGTACGAAAACGACGATAACTGCGGTTTTCAGTATGGTTTTCTAATTACTGGACATCATTCAGAATGTTAAAATTTCAGATACATTTGTATAGATCGTCACCTATACTAATGATCCGTCCATTTAGCATTCCTGTAACGACGTCCGTTATTGTTTTGTTCTGTTCAACCTCGCATACGTTTATACAAAATAGCATCTTAACAAGAATTTATGAGACAGTTTAGTGTTGTCTGATATGTTTCTGACTGTTAAACCGTAAGATTTAATCAGATTACTGAAACAATTGCATAATAGTTTGGTGTCAAGCATTACATGATAATAGCATACAAATAGTTCACATAGTTTGTACCTAAGCTACTGTGCAGATCACTGTTCTGGTAACGTTTCCGGCACTGATGTTACAGTCTCCCCTTGTTATAGAAATTTCGTCCCGAAATTTAAGAATCATTATCCGGTACGACTTCCTCTGTGAACAATTGGGGATACTTAGACTTCATGTGATCTTCGCCTTCCCAGGTAAATTCGGGTCCGCGCTTTGAATTCCAACGAACCTTGACAATTGGGATACGGCTTCGCCTCAGTTTCTTAACCCTGCGATCCATAATCTCCAAAGATTCTTCGATAAAGTGAAAGTGTTCGTCCAATTGAATTTCTTCAACTGGCATGATGAGCGATTCGTCTGCAAGGCATTTCTTCAAGTTTGAGACGTGAAACACGTCATGCACACCACTAAGTTCATCATGTAACCTTAATCTATACACAACAGGACCAATACGTTCAATGATCTCGAACGGTCCCACGTATCGTGGTGCTAATTTGCCTTTCTTTCCAAAATGGACTACGCCTTTCCATGGGGATACCTTTAACATGACGCGGTCTCCCACTTGAAATTCCAACAGTTTGCGCCGTTTGTCGGCATAGCTCTTTTGTCTGCTTCGGGTTGCTTGTAGCCTTTGTTGAATCTGACCAATCTTATGGGTAGTCTCTTGAGTAAACTATGGCCCACTTATTCGATTATCTCCAACTTTAGTCCTACAGATCGGTGATCGACATTTTCGACCATAAAGAGCCTCAAACGGTGCACATCCGATACTGCCGTGATAACTGTTGTTGTTGGAGAATTCGATTAGTGGCAAATGAGAGTCCGAATTCCCCCCAAAATATAAAACACAGGTTCTCAACATGTCCTCCAGGGTCTGTATAGTACGCTCGCTTTGTCCGTCCATTTGGGGATGCTAAGCGGTACTCAGATTTAAGCGCGTCCCTAGAGATTTCTGCAATGATTGCCAGAACCTTGATGTAAATCTCCTGTCTCGATCTGAAATGATAGACAATGGCACACCGTGACGTACCACTATCTCGTTTATGTATAGTCTTGCCAGTTTATCCATCGTGTAGGTCTCACGCATTGGCAAGAAATGAGCAGATTTGGTTAATCGATCAACGATAACCCAAATAGTATCATGACCACCGGAAGTGCGGGGATGCTTGGGAATAAAATCCATAGCTATTTGTTCCCACTTCCAAAGCGTAATCTCAGGTTGTTCCAGTGAACCTGACGGTTTCTAGTGTTCCGCCTTCACTTTTGCACACGTAAGACATCGACCAACATACTCGGCTATGGTTTTCTTCATACTCGGCCACCAATAAAATTCTCGTAAGTCTTGGTACATTTTTGTTGATGCATTTAATGTCCCTAGTTCAATTTTGTACTAATAATCATGTAAAGATTAAAGTTATATTAATGGAAGTTGTCTTTATATATTGTTCTTAATGTTGAATATTGATTATATGATTGTTTGATTTGATTTAATTAATATTTGAGTATGAGTATGACTCATTCGGGCGAATGACTCTATCGAATGAAGTCATTCGCCGAATGAGAATAGCGACTGACTATACTCAGCGAATGAGCCATTCGCCGAATGACTCATTCGACTGACTTGTCTATTCGACATAGTCATTCGCCGAATCAGTTGTTTCGGCCACTCATTCGGCCGAATGACTACGGTCTATAAATACATGTTAAAATCATTTCAAACCTAACTTTCCCGAGTCCTCATTCTTCCAGTGCACTCTAGTGTCAAACCCTTGAAGTTTTGAGCGATTCTTCACGTCCAACTTCGATTCTCAACCCGTGGTGATCGATGTTACTCGCACGTTGATTCTACACACTCGATTCACCACGGTTACTGTTGATTTCGATTGGAAAACCCTGGAATAGGATTCCGCACTATTCCAGAGGCTGTCAAGCAGATTTCCCTTGGAATCAGATTGTTTCCGAGCTCCTTGTTGGTCCTACAAAGTGGTATCAGAGCTTTGGCTCTTGATTCTGCTTGATTTCCATTCAAAATCACTAAATCTTTGATTGTTCGTTCGAGATCTGCAAAAACCCTAAGTTTCTTGTCCTTCAAGTCACTATTTCATTGAAAATCAGTGGGTTTGTGTGGTTGTTTTGTCTAATCGTTTATCCCAATTTGTTCATTATCATCTCATGATGTTCTGTACCAAATTTGGTACTTAGATTTGGTCAAAATCTCAAGTTATCGCATTTTTGATTGCTAAAACCCCCAGATCTGCCGAATGAACATGGCGGCCGAATAGGTTTGGCCGAATCAGCCTCATTCGCCGAATAGCTACATTCGACAGTCTCATTCGCCGAATAGCTCCATTCGATCAAGTCATTCGGCGAATAGCCCTCATTCGATCAGTCATTCGGCGAATAGCTTCATTAGGTCAAGTCATTCGGAGATTAGCACTCATTCGAACTCTCATTCGGCGAATAGCCTCATTCGACCCTTTCATTCGCCGAATAGGTTCATTCTCTCTGCTCATTCGTCAAACAGTCATACTCAGACTTTCATTCGCCGCAATTAACTAATTCGGACCCCGACATTCGCCCCTGGAATTTTCATTCGGCAATGAGTTTGCAAATTTTTCTAAGTGTTGAATCCTGTTGTTCCTGATCAAATGGAAGACTTAGCATTGATGGCGAACCAGAATCATCGTATTCAGACTTTGCTACTGACTAAGACTGAGACTGGGAACTCTAATAAAGCTCCAAAGTTATTATCATTAGACGATTATCCACACTGGAAGTATCGGTTTGAGATCCACATCCATGGGGTGGATACAAACTTGTGGATGATGATTGAGGGAGGTTATCTGAGGCCTCTGATTGAAGATGGAACTCCTATGCTAGTCACACGGATGACTGAGCCTCAGAGGAAGCTTTATGATTATGAGAAGAAAGCTTATGCTATTCTATCTCAATCCATTGCTACTGATATCTTCCATTAGTTCAGACAATTTACTTCTTCTAAGTATTTGTGGGATGCTTTGCAGCAACGGTATGAAGGCAATGATGCTTTGAAGAACATCAAGTCTAAGGCATTAAGGAAGGAATTAAACAGCTTTATGTATGTTGGAAATGAATCTTTGGATGATTTGATTACCAGATTCTATCATCTACTGAGTGAGTTGTTCAATCATGAAGTCAAGACCACTACTCAGGAAAAGATTCAATGTTTAGCAGATGCACTTCCTCCAAAATGGGAATCATTTTTGATGGTTCTTAAGCAGAATGAGATGATGTCACACATGGATATCAATGATTTTATTCAGAAGTTGAAGGAGCAGGAAATTGAGAACAAGTGGAAGGCTAAAAGGGTTGCTCAAGTTCAGGATCCTTCATTGTACTATTCTACACCTACTGTGGAGAAAATTTCTTCTCATGCTCCACTGAAGACTGCTTTTGTTTCTCAGACTGCTGAAGCTCCATCTTCTAATCAGATTCTTTTCAGTCAATCATCATCCTCTTCAAATTCTCAGAAAGAACATCATCAACCAGTCACAAGTCTAAAGACAGAGAATTTTGATAAAGTTACAATTGAGATTGCTAAAGAGCATATGGGTCTTTTGTCTACTTTGGTCAGTTCTTATGATGGATTGGTAGCAGGAAAAATTGGAAATCCTTATCTGATGAATGATGACTACTCTCAGATAGATCCAGATGACATGGAAAGGATTGACATTATGTGGGCTTTGGAAAGTGCTGTGAGGAGAGCCAAGGAGTTTGTGAAAAGGACTGGAAAAGACATTAACTTGAACAAAGAATCTAAGTTTGGATTTGATATGGCCTCTGTCACTTGTTACAATTGTGGAGAAAAGGGTCACTTTGCCAGACAATGCAAACATCCAAAGAAAGCTGGAAACAAGAATCCTTTTCATCATCAGAAATATTCTGCAGCAAATACAGAAAGAAGACTTGTCCTTATTGATTCTCATGCTCAGACTAGTTCTTCAAATGCAGGCAAAGCCTTGATGGTACAGCAGGATGAAGGTGAGAATTGGGATTTCAGATTTAATTCTGAACAGGGGGGGCAAGATAAAGCTTGTGTTGCTGAGATTCAGAAGACAGATGATCTACTGAAGAGAGTACTGCCGAAGGAGCACGTCTTAAGACAGAAGAAACATCTGGATCAGAGTCTGAAAGCTTGACTGATTCTGACACTCAATCTGAGTCTGATGCTGATGTTGAAGAATCTCCTACTCAGTTTGCCTTGATGGTAAACTCATCTGCTACTCCTGCTGCAACTTCTCAGTCTGATCAGGTATCTGATGATTGTTCATCTTCTGTTTTTAATTGTTTTAATTGTGTTGACCTTAAAAGCAAGGTTCTTTCCTATCAAAATCACAATGCTGCTTTGATCAGTGATCTCAACCAATGTATTGATGCTAACAAAGTTTTAAAAGCTAATGAAAAAGATTTTGAAGCTAAAATTGAACTTTTAAATAGACAACTTCATGAGGCTGAGATTGCTGTTCTTAGCAAGCAAGATGCTATAACTTCTTATCTCAATACCATTAATGAGGTAAAGAAGAAGTTAGCAATGGTTGAGTGTGATTATGAGACCCTAGGACAAAAGCTTAAGAGCTATGAGAGCGCATCTTATATCATTGAGCACATGATCAGCAAAGAAGCTGATCATAAGGGTAAGGGAACTATGAGTTATCAAAGATGTCCTCCACCAATCTTAAACAGCTTTGTTAATTCACCAAATGACAAAGATGTTAAAGATTTTCAAGTTATAACTCCTTTAGTAATTGATCCGATTGGGATGATTGCTGATGAAGGTTCCTCTTTGTCAAAGGAATCTTCGGTGGATGGACTTGTAGAGGATTGGGTTTCAGATTCTGAGAATGAATCTGATGATTCATCTGATTGTGTTAATGCTCAGAATCCACTCCCTGTTATCAAAAAGGGTGACCCAATCTCATCTTCAAAAATATATCAAGCCTTAGGTTTTGTTAAAGCTTCAAAAGAAAATGAAGCTTGTGTGTTGAACAAGTTTGACAATCTTGTTCCAAATGGGAAAAAGGGTTTGGGTTTTCATCAGAACACGCCTAAGACAAATGTTTTCAAACCAAAAAGGCAATCTTTTTCTGAATTAAAACATTTTCATAAAAAGGGAGAACCGGTTTGCTTTGAGTGTGGTGCACCTGGGCACTTTGTTAGATCTTGCCCTCAGTTGATCAGACCAAAGGTTGCACCACCTAGAAAACAAAATCAGATTTTTGTTAAAGCTGTAAAATCTGAATCCAAGTCAATTCAGACAAAACCCAAACAACCAAATCAGGTTAAATCTGTGGACAAGGGTAAAGGGAAACTGATGAACTTGAAAGTTCTCAAGACTGTAAATATTGATCAAGTTAAATCATCATCCATTTATCTAAAAAATTCTTTCAGTAAAAATGCAGTCTGGAAAGTAAAGTTTGAGACTTCAGTTCCACCCACTTCAGACAAGGCTGTTTCAGATGGCAAATGGATCGATGTTATGATCCGAGACTCATTGGGTCAACCCAAGACTATAAAGGCTTGGGTTCCCAAATTAAACTAATTGTCTTATTTTTGTGCAGATTGCCCCAACAGCTGCTTTAAACAGCTCTTGGATTGTCGATAGTGGGGCTTCAAGGCACGTGACAGGAAATATCTCTTTGCTCTCCAACGTTCAATCTGTTCATGGTGGTTATGTAGCTTTTGCTGGTGACAAAGGTGGTTTTATCACGGGAGAGGGAATCTTATCAAATGGGCAAGTTTCATTTGACAAAGTCAGATATGTCAAGCAATTGGAGAATAATCTGCTTTCTGTATCACAGATCTGTGATAAAAACTACAAAGTTCTTTTCGATGACTCCAAATGCTACATTCTAAAGCAAGGTGTAGTTATCCCTGAAGAATGGATTTTGATGTCTGCCCCCAGAAAGCAAGACTTGTACGTACTCAATATGGCCGCAGCATCAACTACATCCTCCACAGCTTCATGTTTTATGTGAAAGGCAACAGAAAAAGATTCAATACTTTGGCATAAGAGGATGGGTCATTTGAGTTTACGCAAGATGAATCACCTGGTGCACAACAATCTGGTTGAAGGGGTTAGTCTGAAGAATTTCAAGCTGTCTGATGTCTGTGTTTCTTGCAAAAAGGGCAAGCAAGTCAAGCAATCTCACAAACCGAAGAAGTATCACTCAATCACTGTTCCACTTGAGCTGCTCCATATGGATCTTTTTAGTCCTGTTAACCAGAAGAGTATTGCTGGGGATCAGTACTGTCTTGTCATCACTGATGAATATTCCAGATACTCTTGGGTTTTCTTTCTAAAGGAGAAGTCTGAAACGTTTGACTGCATTCAAGTGTTGGTTACCAAACTTGAATCTCTCTATAAGCTCAAGATTCGCATACTCAGGACCGACAATGGGACAGAGTTCAAAAATCACAACATGGAGAACTTTTGTAATGAACGAGGTATTGTTCAACAATTTAGTGCTCCATATGTTCCCCAAATGAACGGTGTTGCTGAGCGAAAGAACATGACTTTGATTGAGGCTGCGAGGACTATGCTTGCAGATTCGTCTCTTCCAGTTCAATTCTGGAATGAAGCTGTAGCTAATGCTTGTTACACTCTAAATCGAGTGTTGATAGTGAAGAGACATGGGAAAACTTGCTTCAAATTGCCCCATAACAGAAAGCCAAATCTTAAGTATCTTGAACCATTTGGTGCACCATGCACTATGCTTAAGAAACATGAGCAAGGCAAGTTTAATAAAAAGGTGGAAGAAGGGTATTTTCTTGGGTACAGCACTCCAAATAAAAGATTTTATAACATATCAACTCAAAACATGGAGGAGTGGTACCATGTTGATGTTCAGAAGTATTCCATGCCCCCACCTGGGAAGGGTCCTGATTGGATGTTCAACTATTCTGATCTGTTTGACTCCTTCAACATGCCCCCCATGTACACTGATGAAGATGTTGTTGTTCAGATGCTATATGATGCACAAAATGCACCTGAAGAAACAATGCAACCCTCATTTGTTTCCACTCCTACAGCACAGACACATGATGACAGCTCAGACACAAACGACAACTCAGTTCCTCCAGCTGCCCCTGAACAAGCTGTTGACAATCTTGTGCCAGGACTTGAGGATCTGAATCTGAATAAACTTGATCCACATGTTGAAGTTCCCGCTCATCCTGTTGGCAGAATTAATCGGATTCATCCTCAAGAAAATATTATTGGAAGTCCTTTGGATGGGGTCAAGACAAGAAATCAGCTTTCTTCAGGAGGACTTGCAGACATTCTTGACTTTGCAGATGTAAACTTTTGTGCCCATTCATGTTTTATCTCCCAAGTTGAGCCACGTTCTGTTACTGAAGCTCTCAAAGAAGAATCGTGGGTAGATGCAATGCAAGAAGAACTTCTTCAGTTCAAAAAGTTAGGTGTCTGGCAATTGGTTGACAGACCAAAAGGTGTGAAAGTAATAGGCACCCGATGGGTTCTTCGTTGCAAGAAGGATGATCATGGTATCATTGTGCAAAACAAGGCACGCCTGGTTGTTCAAGGATTCAGACAAGTTGAAGGTTTGGACTATAATGAAGTATTTGCACCAGGTGCTCGACTTGAAGCCATTCGTATCTTCTTGGCTTATGCATCCTTCAAGAAGTTTAAAGTTTATCAGATGGATGTAAAGAGTGCATTTCTTCATGGTGTGATAAATGAAACATTGTATGTCAGTCAACCTCCCGGGTTTGAGGATCCATTGCATAGAGACCAAGTCTATAAGTTAGATAAGGCCTTATATGGATTTCATCAAGCACCGCGAGCATGGTATGAGACACTTTCTACTCACCTTCTGAACAATGGGTTCAGAAGAGGTGTTATTGACTGTACACTGTTCATTCGAGAAAAGGATGGTGACTTACTCTTGGTGCAAGTATATGTGGACGACATCATCTTTGGTTCAACAAATGATGATCTGTGCAGAGATTTTGAAAAGGTTATGAAAGAGAAGTTGGAGATGAGCTCAATGGGAGAGATGAAATTTTTTCTGGGATTACAAGTAGATCAGTCTAAGGAAGATTCTTCATCCATCAAACCAAATATGTTGGGGACATACTGAGCCGGTTCAGTATGTCTGATGCAAAGCCTGCTTGTACCCCACTGGCTGTCAATCACAGGATTACACCAGATGAAAAGGGGGAGTTAATTGATGCTACTTTGTACCGAGGAATGATTGGGTCTCTTATGTATCTTACTGCTTCTCGGCCAGACATCATGTTCGCCACATGCTTGTGTGCACATTATCAATCAAAACCAAGAGTGTCTCATCTGATTGCTGTCAAAAGGATTATGCGTTATCTAAAGGGTACTCCTGATCTTGGTTTATGGTACCCTAATGATGATAATTTTGAACTTACTGCATACAGTGATTCCGATTATGGTGGCTGCAAAAGAGACTTCAAGTCAACATTTGCGGGATGTCAGTTCTTTGGAACCCGATTGGTTACCTGGCAATGCAAGAAGCAGACGTCGGTGTCTACTTCAACCTGTGAAGTTGAATATATTGCTGCTGCTAGTTGTTGTTCTCAGATCATCTGGATCCAACAGCAACTCAGGGACTTTGGGTTACATTATTCTAACACTCCTATATATGTTGATAATACTGCCGCCATAGCTGTCACTAAAAATCCGGTTCAGCACTCGAAAACAAAACACATCGACATTAAATATCACATCATAAGTGATTGTTTTGAAAAGAAATTAATCGATGTTGTTAAAATTCACACTGATCACCAGAAAGCCGATCTTTTCACAAAAGCTTTTGATAAACCCAGATTTTTATATCTGTTATCGGCTAATGGTGTTTTCCAAAAGGATGAAGTCCTACCTTCATCTGAATCTAACAAATGATCATCGTTTTTATTAGTTATTTCTGTTATTTCTTTTAATTCAGTATTTCTGTTATTTCTTTATTTTAAACAAAAACTCAAAAAGATTTTTCGTTTTAGGTTTTTAGGGGGAGATAGTTGTTAATTGAAAAACCAAAAACATTTGAAAATTGAAAAACCAAAAACATTTGAAAAATTCAAAAATACAAAAACAGCTGAAAAAGTTAGAATTGAGATGGTCTTTCTTTGAAAAAGTGACACATTAATCTATCATGATATAGAAGCTGAGTTGAATGTGTAAGCTGAACACACAAGAAAATTATGATGTGATGTACTGATAAACCAACTCTACAAATGAATAAACAGCTTGTGATAACTTAGAAAGTCCGATTTGTGGAATCTGTTTTATAACACCATTTATGTGAGAAATAGTTTTTGACTCAAATCAAGCATACACCGGTCATCATGGAATCAAATGAGGCTTCAATTAAAGAAAAACAAAAACAAGCTGGTATTATGCTTGATGAAAAATAAAAGCAAGCTGGTATTAAGCTTGATGAAAAATAAAAGCAAGCTGGTATTAAGCTTGATGAAAAATAAAAGCAAGCTGGTATTAAGCTTGAAGAAAAATAAATGCAAGTTGGTATTAAGCTTGAGAAATACTTGAACAAATTAAGTTCGATTCCATACACTGCTAGGACGAACCTAGCTGAAGCCGTCCATTTGGATAGAACAAGAAAAATCCAAAAAGATAATAAAATTGAAATCTTATTGAATTTATGATGACTGGTATTAAGATATGCAGAAATGAGTTATAAACTAATTTTGATCTTTAATGGTGAAATGAAATGGGAAACTCAATCAGAAAACATGAGTAATCACAAAGTTTGTTTAGTAGTTGTGTATTGTATAGTTTAAGATTGGACAATTATATCAGTAATCATATCATAAGATAAATGTGTCTAAGGTGAAACATTCAATGAAGCTGATGTGATGTGATTAGATGTATGTGTTATTTTATCAATAGACCTCTCACAAAAACATGTGTTTCTTTGTTTTTAGTTACTAGTTGTACAGTCGTATTTTGTTTCAGAAAAGTACAAAAAGATTTTCAATTTTCAATTTTCAATTTTCAATTTAATTTTAGATGATCATTTGTAGGTTCAGACGTCTGTCTCATCTGAATCCTGAACCAACTAGACATATCTTCATAATTGTCATCAACTTTTTTTCTGATTCAAACAGTAAAATCTTGAAATCAGTGTGTGTTTTGGGTGTTAAAATTCTCATTTGCCCGAATGAGATGTTAGACTCATTCATTCGGCCGAATGACTCCATTCGACGAATGACTCATTCGATCGAATCACTCATGACAGAATCAGTCTCATTCGGCGAATGACTTGTGACGAATGACCCATTTGTCATACTTATTTGGCGAATGACTCATATCGTATGACCCATTCGTCAGTCACATTCGGCGAATGAAAAAATGTCGAATGAAACTCATTCAACATTCACATTCGGCGAATGTGGGACCCTATATAAATAGTAATTCGGACGAACTACCTCATTCGCCAAAATTTTCTTTCGCCCCTACTGTGTGTTTTCATTCGCCCGAAAAACTTCTTTCTTCGGCCGTTCTTTTTGTCGTGATTCCTACTCACCCAGCCACTGATAATCTTCTTTATTGTCATATCAGGTACATTGGGATCGAATATCTTCAAGTTCTGACCGTGAAATCATCAAAAACAGAACAATTTTAGGGTTTTAGGGTTTTCCATTTCGCCCTTGTAATAAACTGACAATTTGGACTTGAAATCACATGATTCATGTTTTAAAGTTGTTAGTCGGTCGATTCTGAGCATAGATATCTGATTTTTATGGACTGATTTGATTTTTTGGAAAATGGTGTCTGAATTTCAAAAGACAGCCGAATGACGCCATTCGGCGAATGTCTCATTCGACGAATGACTAAGTCAGCATATAACTCATTCGGCGAATGAAGCCCATACGGCGAATGAAGCCCATTCGGCGAATGAAGCTCCTTCGACAAATGACTCATTCGACCAAAGTGTTCATTCGTCCAAATTCATTTCATTCGGCATATCAGTTTAAACTGATTCTGTTTTCTGTTTTTAATCTGATTTCAGTAGTTTAAGTTATTTCTGTTGTTCTGACATGTGTATTTCTCTGATTTCCAGAATGGCTGGATATAAATCAGTGACGAAGAACAACATATGCGCACATTTGGATCTTACCACTCCGAACGCCAAGCACTACACTGAGATTATTACTTTTCTCAGGCGTTCGGGGATCTTTTCTGCCATTTCCACTATACATGTGCCATATCAATCGCATCAATAGGATTTCTGGGCTTCGGCAGATATCGATTGTGAGGCTGAACCTCCAGTGATCAGAGGGAAGGTTCTTGGACATGATGTGGTTATTTCAGCCGAGCACATTAGGAGAATTTGTGGTTTTCAGGATTCTCCTGATCAGCCTTATTTGTTAGATCGCTATCTAGTTCGCGGCTGCTTTATGAGATGCAAGTATGAGGGAGATCTAGGAGCTGGGATTCTCAACAAAGCTTATATGTCTCCGTAGTTTAAGTATCTTGCTCACGTTCTGATTCACTGTCTTGGATCCAGGAGAGGAGGATTTGATGACATGCGAGAGACCATACAGTGTGCCTTTGTTGCACTTGTGCTGAACAGACCATTCAACTTCTCTGAGATGGTTTTCACTCACATGAAGGAGAATGTAGCTTTGAAGGGAGACAAGAAATTTTTGATGTACCCAAGGTTCCTACAGCAGTTGATAGATGCTCAGTTACTTGACTTGCCGAAGATCAATGCTGACATTATCAGGCTGGAGCATATGAATGATCTCACCCTCAACAGGGTGATGTCATACAGAGGCAAAGACAGAAAGCCTGCTTCTAGATCCTTATTTGGTCATCTCTTTAGGCCAGATTACATAGCTCCTGTTGGTCGGAGATGGAGACATGATGATTCTGACTCAGATATGGAGGACATAGTTGTGCCTGGTGATGATGGTGATGCTGGTGCAGGTGCAGGTGGTGATGGTGCAGTAGTGTTATTGTGAACACTGTTGCTGGTGATGTTGTTACTGCTATGGATGTTAGCATGGTGGATGCTGGTGGTGTGAGTGCTGGTGTTAGCACTTCTGCTGCAGATGAAGTGGTTGACATTGATTCGTTGATGGAGTTGGATTTCTTGACGACTACAACCTCCACAGTGTCTATTCCTCTTGATACTACAGTCACTACATCTGCAGCAGATGAAGATGAATCAGAGGACTCAAGTGATGATGATGGTGAAGCCGGTGTTGATGAGGCTGGTAGTCCTGATTCTGAAGATACACCTGATGAAGAGTTCGAGACTGTTTGGCTTGGGGGGAGGATGACAAAGAGGAAAAGGAAGAGGAGTGAAGCAGTGATAGAAGAGATTTCTGATCCTTTATTCATTCCAGATTTTGACATTTCTCCACCTCCTCGGTCCTCTGCTCCTGCTACTGCAGCTATGTCTGCTGCTGCTATTCAGTCTTCATCTTCTCGGGCTAGGAGAGGAAAGAGATCAAGATTTTCTTTCCAGAGGAGGTCAGAACTGACGACAGTTGCTACAACTATTGTCACATCAGTAGCAGCTGTCTCAGTCTCTTCACTGACACGGTCAAGGGCTACTCATGTTCGTGCTACCACTGCCCCTCTGACCACCTCTATGTCTCAGGCTCCCATATTCTCTACTGCTTCTGCTGGTCCCTCCATCTCACGGGCTGACATGTCTATACCTACTGTTTCAGTTGTTGATCAGCTGAGTACACTGAACAGTATGGTACCGAGACTGATGGAGAGGAATATGGAGCAGGAAAGGAAGAGTAGAGAGCAGGATCTGGTTATCGCTCAACTTACTCAGAGGATAACAGATCAGGATGCACTGTTGCTTCAAGCTGCGGATCAGAGAGCAGACCTCAGAGCCAGATCAGCCCAGCAAGAAGAACAGTTGCTGAAATATATTGATGAGCATAATCAGTTGGCACTTACTGCCACTGGTTTTAGTGATCGTATTCTTGCTCTGGAAGCTGAGAGCGCCCGACTTGCTGAACTGATTGAAGGTTCCAATGAGGGCACACCCAGAATTGAAGGTTCTGCAGCAATTTCTGATGAATCAGACAAAGAAGAAGATGATGAAGAAGAAGAAGAAGAGTTTGAGGAGGAAAAGGTTGACTATGAGGATTCAGAGAAAGATGATGAATCTGATGATGATGACAAGGACGGATCAGGAAGTGGGTCTTCTGGTTCATCAAGTACTGATGATGATGACGATGATGATCAAGCCCCTTCTACATCAGAGATCCGATCCAAGAAAGCCAATGACAAGAAGAAACAGGCTCCTCCTCCACCTCCTCCTGCTCAGACAGAAGAATCCACAGCTGCCGAGGAAGTCGAAGCTGTGCCATTGAGACGTCAGTTAGATAAGACTTTGACGATGATTTTAGACGTTCAAGGCATCATACAACACTCGGTTAGCTATGACAAAGAGGAGGGAGAAATCATACATTGCCTATCTAAGGAACAGATTACAGAACTGTTCAGGCTTAACCCAGATGAGGTTATTGCTGATGATTCCTCTGTACCGGTGTTTGATGAACCATCTCCAGAACCTTTTGATGACATTGATGAGGTTATTCTGGAGGACATAACCGAGGAGGAGTATCCAAAGTACACATCAGCTGAGGAAGAGCTCCCAACATTTACTGATCAGTTTGATCAAGCAACCGAAGATCTACTGATCCGATACTTAGAAGAACAGATTGAGGTCAGCAAAGCCGAAGCTGATGATTAAAAGAAAAGGAAAGAGGAATGGCAGGCCTACTGGGAGGTCCTGAAAAGAGAAAGCACCATGAAGATGCTAGACTCACACAAGAAAGTCTACAAGACCAAAGGCTACAAGGCTAGAGGTCAAATTCTGAGCTGGGCATACTTTCATGATTTAGGGTGCTATGCGGTAAAGAGAGAGAGAGAGAGGGATTGATTATTTCAAGCATCCCCATGACTTCAAGACGTTGCCAGGCTTTGAAGTTAATCAGTTAGCACGTTTGAAGATGTTATACAGTGAAGATTCCGGGATGTCTGCTTGGTTCTCTCGACAAATTCAGTATGAGTACAGAAAGAAGTGGGTGAACTTCCAGCCTCAACAGCCTGAACGTTATTATCTGCCTGAGATTGATGGAGACACCAGAAAGCATAAAGTTATCCTGAAGTGGCTTCCTCCTAAAGTCTTGAAGAAGATTCCTTTGAGGAAGATGCGTCAAGATTTTTTGGAAGGCTTCCGATGGTGGTATTATGACGGACGTACTGGAGAAGCTGTGATAGTTCTATGTAAAGACAAGAAGTGGGAGACAGTACGTATTTTTGAGCCAATGTGGTTGACTAACTTGTCCCACAAAGATGTTATAGCATTGTATCGTCATCAGATTTTCTTCGATGTACAGGATATGGAACAGGCACTTCAGTTCATAAGAGTGATTAGAATCTGCATATGCTTAAAGGTTCATGCTGGAGCTGACTGGAAAGCTATTAATGAGAAGTACTTCAAGAAAGACACTTCCAAGAGCTGAACTAGGTCCAAGGGGGACTTTGTTGATGCATTTAATGTCCCTAGTTCAATTTTGTACTAATCATCATGTAAAGATTAAAGTTATATTAATGGAAGTTGTCTTTATATATTGTTCTTAATGTTGAATATTGATTATATGATTGTTTGATTTGATTTAATTAATATTTGAGTATGAGTATGACTCATTCGGGCGAATGACTCTATCGAATGAAGTCATTCGCTGAATGAGAATAGCGACTGACTATACTCAGCGAATGAGCCATTCGCCGAATGACTCATTCGAGTGACTTGTCTATTCGACATAGTCATTTGCCGAATGAGTTGTTTCGACCACTCATTCGGCCGAATGACTACAGTCTATAAATACATGTTAAAATCATTTCAAACCTAACTTTCCCAAGTCCTCATTCTTCCCAGTGCACTCTAGTGTCAAACCCTTGAAGTTTTGAGCGATTCTTCAAGTCCAACTTCGATTCTCAACCCCTGGTGATCAATTCTTACTCGCACGTTGATTCTACACACTCGATTCACCACGGTTGCTGTTGATTTCGATTGGAAAACCCAGGAATAGGATTCCGCACTATTCCAGAGGCTGTCAAGCAGATTTTCCTTGGAATCGAATTGTTTCCGAGCTCCTTGTTGGTCCTACAATTTTATTAGCGCTGGGATGCAAGGAGTACTTGGTCTTGTGTGCTTCATCAAAGATAAGCCTTCTCAATTCGTCCACTGCAGGAATCAACACACGATCCTTGTAGTAGATGACTCCATCAGGCTTTGTTTCAAATTACTTTTCTACTGCACAACCCAGTTCTCTCTTCACGTGTCCTCGTTCAACTGCCTCTTGTTGTGCTTGAATAATCTTATCGCGTAAGCTTGTCTGCACAGTCATTCCCATTGCTCTGACGCGCAAGGGTTTGACCCGTTCCTTCCGGCTCAAGGCGTCAGCTACAACGTTTGCCTTGCCTGGATGGTACTTGATTAAACAGTCATAATCATTTAAAAGTTCAACCCAACGTCGCTGTCGCATGTTGAGTTCCTTCTGATTAAATATATGCTGCAGACTCTTGTGATCAGTAAATATGTACACTTGGTGCCATATAAGTAATGTCTCCAAATCTACAATGCAAATACCACTGCTCCCAGTTCCAGATCATGAGTAGTGTAATTCTTCTCATGAATCTTTAGTTGTCTCGAGGCGTACGCAGTGACTTTGTCCCTTTGCATTAACACGCAACCAAGTCCCTGATGGGATGCATCACAGTACACAACAAAGTCATCACAACCTTCTGGGAGAGATAACATCGGCGCATCACATAACTTTTGCTTCAAAATCTGGAAGGCATCTTCTGGCTTCTGTTCCCAAACAAACGGCTCGCTTTTCTGTGTTAGTTTGGTAAGAGGCACGGCTATCTTAGAAAAGTTTAAGATAAACCTTCTATAATAGCCTGCTAATCCCAAAAAGGACCGAATCTCCATCGGTGTCTTCGGAGTATCCCAGTTCTTTATAGCTTCAATCTTGGCAGGGTCTACACTCGCTGTTGACTACGTGACCCAGAAATTGAACTTTTCTTAACCAAAATTCACATTTAGAGAATTTGGCATAAAGTTTCTCTTCCTTCAACAGCTCCAAGATTCTCCTGAGATGCTTTTCATGCTCAGCTTTGCTTTTGGAATAGATCAGTATGTCATCAATGAAAACAATGACAAACTGATCCAGATACGGCTTGCACACTTTGTTCATGAGATCCATGAAAACCGCTGGTGCATTCGTCAATCCAAAAGGCATCACCATAAACTCATAATGCCCATATCTGGTTCGAAACGCCGTCTTTGGTATATCTTCGTCTTGAACTCTAAGCTGATGATATCCGGACCGTAAATCAATCTTCGAAAAATACTAAGCTCCTTGGAGTTGGTTAAACAAATCATCAATCCTCGGCAATGGATACCGATTCTTGATGGTTAGCTTGTTCAGCTCACGCTAGTCTATACACATCCGAAAGGATCCGTCTTTCTTCTTAACGAACAGAACCAGAGCTCCCCAAGGTGAGTAGCTCGGTATGATGAATTCTTTGTCAAGTAACTCCTGCAGTTGGTTCGACAATTCCTGCATCTCTGAAGGTGCTAACCTATAAGGAGATTTATCAGTAGGATTTGCTCCAAGAATTATGTCGATGCGAAACTCTACCAGTCGTACAGGTAGCGAACCTGGTAAGTTTTCAGGAAACACTTCGGAGTATTCCTCTACTACCGGCACATCTTGAATCTTGATCTTGTCTTTCTCTTTCTCCTCCACATGAACCAAGAAACTATACACTGCTTCTGTGGACACCTACGCGCTTTTATGTAGGATATGATTTTGACACTATGCTTTGCTTGATCCCCTCGAACTTCCAACACACGATCATTCGTCAATGGAACCCAAAGTAGCTTTTCAGTACAGATGACTTCCACTCTATTGAGAGATAGCCAATCCATCCCAACAATGGTGTCGAAACCGCCTAACTCCATCGGTATCAAGTCGATGGTAAATGTATGATCAATAAGGGTAAGTGGGCAGTTCCTAAGTATAGTGCTAGCTGTGATTTGTTTCCCATTTGCTACTTCGATAATATAAGGGGAGTCTAAAGATTCCTCAATAAGATTAAGTTTGCGTGCAAAGTCAGATTAAATAAAACTCTAATCTGCACCAGTGTCAAACAAATTAGATGCATAAGAGTCATGTAAAAGAAATGTACCAGGGACCACGTTAGGGTCTTGGCGTGCTGCATTGGCTCCAATCACAAAAGCCATCCCACGAGGTGCTTGAGCTCCCTGTTGCATTCACTTCGGACAGTCTTTGGAGAAATAGCCTACTTCTTCACAGTTATAGCATCCCCTATTGTTTTTGTTGTGATTTCCAGGGTTTGGTGGTGGAGGTAATGCTCTAGCAGCATTGTTTGTAGCTTGTGTGGCTGGGGTACGACATTGCGGAGCCTAGTTGCCTAGTCAGCCACAACTGTTGCATTTTATACACTTCGCAGTAGCAGGATGATGATATTTGCATTGTGCACACTGAGGATGCATTCCAACATAGGGTTTGTGTGCAGCATTAGTAGGTGCTGCAATGACTTGTTGCAGAGGGGTGGCCATCATATAGTTTTTAACGATCTTCTGCTTCTTCTTCTAATGGAGTTCTGGCTTCTTTGACGGTTCTTCCTTAGCTTTGCCCGAGTCCTTCTTTAGAACTCCTGATTTCACATCACATCAGTGAGTTTAGCTGATAGAAAGATGGCTGACTCCAGAGTTGCAGGGTTTACAGCAAGTACAATGCCCTGAATACAGGATGGTAATCCTCCCACATAACGATCAATCAGCTTTTCCAGAGTCGGCACCATCTCTGGCACCAAAGCTACCAGTTCATGATAGCGAGTAGTGAAAGTCATGTGGTCAGCCCCTTTCATCACATGATTGGACAATTCAGTCTCTAGCTTCTGAAGTTCATTCTTTGGACATAATTCATTCCTTAAGAGGATTTTGAAGTCTGCCCAAGGCATAGCCTGTGCTCCATCTCTACCTCGAGCTCTTATCTGTGAGTTCCACCATGTTAAGGCCCGCTTGCTAGAAGATCCAACAGCGTAGCGAACCTTATGGTGTTATGGACAACAGCTAATGTCCAGTGTAGTCTCCATCTTCTCTAGCCATTCGATCAGTCCAACAGCTCCTTCAACACCGCTAAAGCTTGGCGGCTTGCATCCTACGAATGATTTGTAGGAATTGTCTAAAGTGGTGCCGGTGTTTCCACTAGCTTCCCCCGTAGTATGCCCATAGTTGTTATTGTGGCCTTGAATTCTATTAATCATATCTGGGATGACATTCCTCAGCTGGCTACTCAGCTGACTACTCAGCTGACTGATCAGTAGCGTTGCTAAAGCAACAGTAGCAGGATCCAAAATCTGAGTCGCGTTTGGGTCCGGAGGTGGAGTGTGTGGGGGAGGAGGAGGTGAATCAGGCGGTGATGATGTTGACGAGTGTGGAGCTGAATTCTATGGAAGCGGCACAATAGAAGGAGGTCTTCTCGGCGACATTCTGATCATAACCAAAAGAATATTGGTTAGTGCAGTGATCGAATGCAGAAGACACAATGCAAGCATAAATCCTATGTTCTCTATATGAGGGTCCCTAAGTTATAGTCTAGGCCAAACCTTTTTTAAGTAATTGACCTACTATTCTCTATAACCTTGAGCTCTGATACCAATCTGTCACACCCAGAGCCGGCGGGTCGGATCACGTGTCTCGTCAGGTGGAAGGTTCCTGGGGTGCGATATCGAGAGTGATAATCTTGATGATCAGATTGTTTAATAGAATCAACATTGAGAATAACTAAGGCAAAATATAGCATTAAACTAGGATTACAAAGTTAAATTACAAATGTCAATGTTTGATAATTTAACTAAGTAAGTCTGTCAGAATAATCAAATGTTTACTATCTTGTAACTGTACAAGATATCAAGAATGATTCACAAAAATAACAAAATGTGTGCTTCCAAAAACTACTAGGTCCTCTAACTGGGTATCCTAGCATGCATTCCTTAGCCTTAGCTTAATCCTGTACATCACCTGAGAAAGCATGTAAGAAAACAAAGTCAACACAATGGTTGGTGAGTTCATATAGTTTAGTAATTGAAAATAGCTTTTGCAAACCTTTTCGATAACAACCTTAACCTCATTAACATCACCTGTAATATCCAATTCGGTATGCTTATATATAGGGCATACGAAAGGGTCAAGCCTACAACCCGCCCAGATGCCATCCCACCACATACTAAACCACATATGACATTGTTGTTAATGATAATTAAGCATTTTACCTACCATCCAATCCTATTTTTCTCATGGCTTTAGCATTCTGTTTTTAAGTTTTTCAACATGCATACAATAGCATCTGCATGTCTAGCTTTGAGAGTTACCTCTATGGACAACTGAACACCCTAAGTAATCCAGTATCAATCCATATCGAAACTAGATGTGATTAGCAACTTTGGTGTTTTGATAAAGGAGTTCTAAGATGACACAGAGTCAACTAAAGAAAACCAGAATCATCCTAGTCACATATCACAAACATGGGTGGACAATGAGGAATCACTGTATGGCAAGCACTGGGAGGCCAACAGTCTGCTCCTCAAAGTCCTGACTATGAAGAACACCCTATGGCAAGCACTGAGAGGCCAGTTGATCCGTTCTACAATTGCCGATAGCTTTAGCATAGAAGTTCATAGCATACAAGTTTATAACATTCACATAGCCTGGCATTTACGTATCTTGTGCGCAGATACTAGCTTTGCAATAGCATAGTTTAGCATTTGCGTATTTTATGAACAATACTAGCTTTGCATTAGCATACTTTAGCATTCATGTATGTCATGCACAAGTACCAGCCTGTTGTTTTAGCATTTCAAGCCTATCAAGCCTACCGGAGTTTATAGCATTTCAAGCACTTCGAGCATATCAAGTGTATCAAGCATATAAGTCTTTCTGAGTTTGAGCATTCAAGCTTTCAAGGTTAGTTAGTTTATAAAGGTATCTCAACATTATAGCCTTTGCTTTGTTTGCATATTAGAAGCATCCGAGGTTTTGAGCAAAATAGTATAAAAGTATGTAGCATTAGTATGAAGTCTTAGCATGTAGCACATAGAATATAGCATTAGCATGTGGCATTAGCATGTAACATTAACATATAGCATTTGTGTTAGGTGTATGAAGCATTAGTATTTAGGATCAAGTTTTAGCTCTTAGCTTTTAGAATAAGTGTGACAAGCATAAGCATCAGCATTCTGAATAAGTATGATAGCGTTTACAAAACATTAAACATTTGTTTAAAATGTATAACATGCTTCTCAGTCCTGAAGTAAATTCAAAATAGTTTTAAAAGGGACATTGAACTCACCGGTGTTGCTAAGTAAGAATTACCACAGATAATGTGCGCTCGTTGATTGTAGCTTAAGTATCTTCAACATCTGAGTTGTTTTAAGAGATTCGAATACTATAAGTCTTTATTATAGACGCAAATTAGGGTTTTGGTCTCGACGTGCAACTAAGTGTCCTATGTTACGAATGAGTTCCTATGATTCTCTCTATAAATTCTAATACACTACCCGTTTATAACCCCAATCCCTTAGTGTAATACCCCGACCGATGGCGGAAACGTCGGGATGCCACGAGGGATGTGTAGATTGTTCAGAAGCTCGTGGGCATCAAATTCAAATCATCATATATCATTCCATCAACCAAAATAATTACACAAAAATCATGTTCATCATGAAATAGTTACAACAATTACAAAATAGATTTAGCTATCTAACTACATTCTAATCGCCAGATATTTAGTTATTTCGCTAAGTCCAAGATCCTATATGATGATGTTCAAAATATGAGAGACCATCCTTCTCATCCTACTTGGCTTCATCACCTGAAACATGTAAGAAAATCAAGTGTCAACTACTAAGTAGTTGGTGAGTAATCATAAGTTTTTATACTTTAAAAGTGTTTTATAAAATGAGTATAAAAGTTTGTGTTTCGAAAAGATTTTATAAAAAGTTTAGATAAAATAAGTATAAGAACTTATGGTCTTTCTGAGGAAATCCACAAGAGTACCTGTGTGACAATCCAATACATATCCCAACACAATCAATCAAACACACAAACAAACACATAATCACATATCAATTCAGTCATAGACAATCAGAAATAATCATAGTCAATAATAGATAATCAACCACATAACCATTCAACCAAATCTCAACATCAATATTCTCAAATAATATCTGTGACTATACATGGATATTATGTAATTAACATAAGTTAAAAACATGATCCGTGGAGTGGAAGCTATCCACGTGGCAATACATGAAACCAATGCAATTAACCAAGGTCAAATGCAATGTTTGACGGAGTTGTGATATTCCAAGTGGCAATTCACGTAATCATTGTTATTAACCGGAGTCAATGACAATGTTACACGGATGTATAGTAATAAGTGATAATCCAATATAATGATAATCCATAATAATGACAATCCATAATATGAATATCATATTGATAAACAGGTATCATCCTTGTGTTATCAAAATAATATTTAAAATTTGGTATACATGTTTCACCTCCGAGTTTTAAAACAAAACAGTTTAAAAGAAAGGGAGGTTATGAGAACTCACCTGAATCCTTAGAATTTGTGTTTTCTTAGTATGCGCGCTCGCGTATGTGAACTCAACAACAACTCAATCAACCTGTAATTTAATAGTGTTTTCGTGTTTACAATCAAATGCATTTTAAATCATATTTAATGTCCCTTTAGGTTTACTTTAAACTCAGTAGGGTTTTACTAACTTAGTTTATTTTACCTAATTTAAATACACTGCTAAGGTTTTTATAACTTATCATTCTTAGCGAGCAATTTACTTTGTCGGCCTCGATCACCTAACAATGATAATTCTTTGTGTTATCTTATGTATGTCTCCTTTATTACATGTACATACTCTCCAATATGTGGGCCTTCGTTATACATATAATCAAGCCCATACATGCATGATCAATGAACCTTACCACCATTTTCTAACCAAATTTCCTTTCTTAAAGTTTAATGAACCCATTTTCAAGTTACTTACACCAATATTTCCTTTATATAAAAATCTCATAGTTTTTATTCATTCATTCAAACAAAAGGTGGTGGCTATTGTCTTTTTATGCATGCATGGTTATTGATAACTCTTAATAGTGTTTAATCCCTTCTTAACCCTAGTTTTTGTTTCACTTATTTATGATTAGTCTGGAGGGCAGCGAACCTAGATCCGGTTACCCTTAGGTTCGGCCCAACATAATAGGGTTCGACCAAGAAGAAAATACAGCCCAAGGATTCGCTGGCCACGAACCTGTGACCCGAAGGTTTGTGAAATAGGTTCGAGTCCCCCTTAAGGTTCGGCCACATAATAGTTCGGCTATCATAAATCTCGGCCCTAAGGTTCAGCTCATTACAAGAAAAGGTTCGGTCATGTTGATATGGTTCGGCTAGATCAAGTTGCATGGTTAGGGTTCGCCTGTGGTCATGAGGTTTCGGCCAAAGGGTTTGCTTAACATGCAAAGGTTCAGCCATTAAGAGGGTTCCAGCCAAGGTTCGTCGGTTCCCAGGTTTGTCCAAGAAAAGCTTCGGCTAGCCAAGGCTCAGTCAGCCCAGGTTCATGAATCGGCAGGTTCGCAGGCCTCATGCTATGGTTCGTCTAAGACCAGAAGGGTTCGGCCATGCAATGGGTGATCCAAGGTTCGCGGCTGACTAAAGAAGGTTCGCTGCTATGCCACAGGTTCAGCCACCCCAAGGGTTCGCCGGCCTGCAACTTCGGGAGTTGACCTGTTCATCATTCTTATTTTCGAATTTTGCAGGTTTTATGATCGTTTATGGGTTCCCATGGTTCAAAACAACTCGATTTAAGATCCCACATGTTCTGAGTTCGGTTATAACAATCAAAAGTTAAAGGTTTGATATTTGCAACAAAACCAAAAAGAAAACATCAGATTTACCTCGATTCATGGATCAAACGTGAGATTTTCTTGTACTTTCTTGTTCTCCTTGATTCCCCGGTCGTTTAGGCTCCGAGATCTCGCGATTTCGTCAAGAAACGAGCTCAAAAAGCTTGAGAGAAGTTGGAGGCTTTGTGTGTGACGAAAATGGACTTAGAGAGAGAAATAGGGTGGTGGAAATGAAAGAAGAAGAAGGGTTTTCCCCCTCTTTTATCGCGTGTAGACACCACGTGGTCGGTCTCGTCTTTATCGCGATAAAATAACTAAATGTTCGGCTATTCTAGTAATTCGTATTTAAATTATAACACGTTTAAAACAATCAAATTACATTTTAATGAAATGTTTTTAAATTAGATTATTTCGTAAAATGATTCCATTTAATACGCGTAAATCTTTAAACAATTACTCGGTTCTTATCGTGAACGCATTTAAACATCAACCTTTTAAATAAATATATTTTTGCTGTAATAAAATGGTTTTAAAGAAAATCGTTTACATAAAGTGTCTCCGTTTATTTTCATTAAAGCAGTTATTTAAATAAATTTATCTCTTTCGTTTTCGTTTAAGATTGTTATTCCCAATAAACGTTTTAAGTTTTCATTTATTAATTTAAAATCGTTTGATATTATTTTATTATATCGTCGAAACGCATTACTTGCGTACGTATTCGTAAAGATCGTCACCTTTGCGAATCCGACGCTCGTACCGTATTTCGACTCGATTTACAATTTATTGAAATATCATTTCAGAATATTATTCTCAATAATTATATTCGTGTGAATCATCACCCACGCGAATACATTTATTAAGTTAATATTTCTGAATTAATATTCGCGTTTTAAATTATGTTCGTAACCTCACCACCGCGTAATCATTTCCAATTGTACTTCCATTATTTATTAACTTGAATATTATCAAACCCAAGCCAAAACCCACTAAACCAAGTCACTGACACATCGATGATAAACCGAAATATGCATATGTATAGGGCATATGCAGTGGTAGATCGCAACCTCCCCTACACCATCCCACCGCTATTTCAATAAACCATGACCATGTGTCCTTGACTATGTTTAGCAATCCAAACCATAACGAACTCCTAATTCCTTCCATTCCATATCAAAACTATAATCATCAATAATATGACTGCGATAAACTCTCTGGTTCGGTTTAGCTGGGTTACAACTAAACTTTCCATGGTTTACGCGTATAATGTGTTCTAAACATGTATACCAGTAACAGTGATAATCATCAGATAATGTATCAATATTAATAATTACAAAATCTCAGGTCGTAACAGTACAATCGTACGGATGTACGGACAACCGGAAGTACCGTGATGTTACACTTAGATAATCATTTACATAATTTAAGAAAGTTTATCATGAATTTCATTTACTAAAACCATAATTTATTTTAAGAAAATCATAAGTTAGGTTGTTAGACTCAGGTTAATCTAATTTGATCAACTCTAAGCCTATGGTTAAGTCTTAGCTTTCCTTTGTTTCTTGGATCATCGTTGTGTATAACTTAGTCTAGAGAACTGAAAGGAACTATCTAACTTAGTTATATAGTTGCATAGAGGGTTCTAAGTGTTAGGTGTTGCAACCAATATCATTTAGAAGATCTTGGCATCAAACCCTAATTATGCTCACCCAATCATGTTTGCATTTTATTTTAGATTGAAAAGCATTAATGCTTGAACTTTGGCATAAGCGTTAGCAATTCATTATCCTCTTATTGATAAAACTAATGTTTGAGCACTAGATATTGTAAGTTAGTTTCATGTTAAAATCCCAAATCATGCACGCATTCACGTGGGATCCCCATGCACACACACACTCAATCCTAATGGATGCAAGTTTCATGCGTAAGTGGGAACACTTTCACCCATAAGCACCCCAATCCCGATTTGATCATGCGAAGGGCTGCTTGGCTGAAGAAGTGACCGGCGAAGGTGTTGGCCGAAAGGGGTGTGGCCGCATGAGGCCATGGGCGAATGAGTCTTGGCCGACTGAGGAGTGCCGAAGGAGAAGACCCCGACCGAAGAGGCTAGGCCAAACGAATTGGAGCTGGACCGAACTAGCCTGGCCGAAGGAGATTAAGCCGACCGAATGTGACCCAAAGCCATTCGGCTGAATGTGGCTAGGTGCTTCGGCTAAGAGTCATTCGGCCACCTGCAGCCCAACGCCATTCGGCCGTTCGACCTGCATCAAGACAGTCCCTCTTTTCGAGCTAAATGGCCATGATTTGAACCAACACTCGTTACTTACACATTCTAACAGGTTAGTGAGTGATTTCCCTAAGTTGTTATGGCTTAGGACAGGGTTTCTTATGGGTTCAAGCTATGGGATTGAAAACCCTAAAATCACAACAAAAGACCTCATTTTTACCTCAGAATCGATGATTACAAGCTCATATCTTCTGTACTTTCGTGATTTACGTGTTGAGGTGGTCGTTTTGACACCAAAATCACTCGATTTGGTTGAGAAATGAGAGAGTTAGAGCTTGAAATTGTAGAGAGAGAGTGACGGTGAGATAAGATGAGTGGGTTGTTGGGGAAGAAGAAGAGAGTTTAATGCTCTCTTAAATGCTTCCCAATACCCGGGTGCGTTCGGGTTCGTTTGGTTTCGCTCGGTTTCGCGTAAAAGCTTCGGTATCGTTTTGTTTTCGTGACGAACGTCTCGGTTTTAAAATAGGATTTATAAAATCAAATTAGGTTGTGATTCCTAATAAGTTAACAAATTATCTTTTGTTTATTTTAAAATTTTGAAAACATTTAATTACAGTTTAAATCGAATCGTATAGTCATCGTGCGTATTCGTTAGAATCATCAACCGTACAAATACGACGATAACCGCACTTTTCAATATGGTTTTCTAATTACTGGACATCATTCAGAACGTTAAACATTCAGATACATTCGTACAGATCGTCACCTATACGAATGATCCGTCCATTTAGCGTTCCTGTAACAACGTCCGTTATTGTTTTGTTCTATTCAACCTCGCATACGTTTATAAAAATAGCATCTTAACAAGCATTTATGTGACAGTTCAGTGTTGTCTGATATATTTCTGACTGTTAAACCGTGAGATTTAATCAGATTACTGAAACAATTGCAGAATAGTTTGGAGTCAAGCATTACATGATAATAGCATACAAATAGTTCACATAGTTTGTACTTGAGTTACTGTGCAGATCAATGTTCCGGTAACGTTTCCGGCACTGATTTTACAATTATTCTTTTTTGTTGATGATTCATGAAGCTACATTATCATGTTACATCCTGGTTGTCTCAGTTATCTATATCATAGTATATTTGATATGTTGCACTAAAACTTTTAAGTAAATAAAAGATTTAGCATGTTTCTCAGCCCCGAGAGTTTAAAATCAATTAAGATTAGAAAAGTGGCGTATGAACTCACCTTGTAGTGGTTGTGGTTGACTAAGTTCTAAAAAGAAATGCACGCGCTCTTTGTTGTACTTGATGTTGTTTTCTCGATCCTGTATTTATTTCACGATGTTTGTAACTCATAAGCATAAGTTATAGAGATTTGTGTGCGCGTATGTGTTAGCCCCAAAGTTGGCTAACACTCGTAAGTCTCGGTCATCATCCGGCCTTGGTTCATTTGTTATAGATTACACAAACACTTAACCACTTTAGGTTAAGCTTAGTATATCTTATTATTTGATTTATGTTTAACTCGACCTTAAACCATCTTGTGTTATGAAAATTTGAAACCGATTGTAGTTTCTAGATATACACTTAGGTTTTTGTATAGAACTTTGCATATAACATTGGTAATTGCTTATACTAGTTATCAGGTCTTGAATTCCTTTAATGTGTGTTTTAGGTGGCAACACACAACCATGAAAACCCATGAAAGGGTCTCTAGGTGTTGTGTATAGGTTTTTTTATAATATTTTAGCCACCTTTGTAGTAATAAACCATAGTTTCCATGCATGTTATTAAGTGAGTTGGTTTAAGGTGTTTGTTTTAATTTAACCCATGTGGACCGAACCATTCACTTGGGCCGAACCAACTGCATGGGCCGAATGAATGGGCCGAATCAAGTGTGGGCCGAACGAATATGTGTAGATCGGTTACATGTTGCTTGGCCGAATGTATATGCCCGATCTAATGTGATTGGCCGAAAGTGGCCTGCTAGACCGAAGGAAAACTCCAACTTCGGCCAAATGAGGCCTAGATGTGCGAATGGGTGGGTTGGCCGAATGAGGTCAGTCGGCCTGTTGGTTCGGTCGGCCGTGGCTCAGTTGGCTTATGTTGTTTCGGGCTCCCAGCTCCTATTCGGTCGGGAAGAGGCTCCTTCGGCCACCTACACCCTTCTCTCATTCGGCAGTTACAAAGCGAGCAGGTGCAACCCCTCCAACTCGACTTAGAACTAGGGAAACATGTTCTCCAAGTCCCCACCACATTATAGGCAGTTCTAGTGTTGGTTTCTAATGGTTTAAGTGGTAAGAAACCCGGTTAGGTTAGTGGGTCGAACAAAAAGGGAAAAACCATAATTTTCGCACACTTTGAGCTCATTTTACCTTCAAATCAGAGATTTTTAGAGCAGATCCTTTGTACTTTTGTGTAGAGGAGATCAAGAACTTCGTTTAGGCTCAAAGATGTAACGAGTTGGTTGAGAAATGGCCAAGTTATGAGGGTTTTAAGATTCAAAATTCTAGAGAGAGAGATCCGGGAATGAGTGTTTAGAGAGAGAAAGAGTGAGGGTGATAAATGAAGAAGATGGTTCAATTAGAGTATTTATACTCCGAGGGTGTTCGGGTTCGTTTCTTTTGCTCGGTTCTCGTATTCGTCGCGTTTCCGGAACGTAACGCGCGTATGATACGGTTTTGAATTAAAATAAGTTTTCTAATTCATTTTAAGGCTGTGATTCCTAATAAATACTTTATATTTATTTTCCTTATTTTATTACCGAATCGAGGTCATTAATTACTTTCGTTTCGTCAGATCGTGTCACCTTCGCGCGTATTCGTTCGAATCGTCACCCGATCGAACACGACGATGGTTTTGCCTTCTAACTTTTGTTTTCTACTTTTCAGTCATCATTTCAGAACGTTAAACTCACAGAAATGTTTGTGTGAATCGTCACCCACGCAAACACACTGTCAGTTCGTTATTCTGAAACGACACTACACTTATGTTTTGAATTGTGTTTCGTCATAGACGGACTCAACTATACTGTTCTGTTTTCACATTGTTCCCCTTGAATTCATCTTGTTTTCATACTGAGTTATCAACCATCTGATTCCTGTCATCTATGGATATCAGATCGCACCTGATATGTTCTTATCGTTTGTTTGTACACTGTTGTTTCTCTTGAATCGTTGTATTAATTGTACTTAAGTTTTCACTAAAATACATACAACTGTTGTTTATCGTGAGTTGTTGTACTTACTGTATTTAAGTTTTCACTTAAACGCGTCAACTGTTGATTGTTATTTGAGTTTTGTTATCATGCACTCTGTTTACACATTGTATTTACACATAGTAAATCGTGAAAGTACACATACCGTACGGACTTGCCGAACGATCCGGTACTGGTTGTCACTGTCTCCCCTTGTTAAAGAAATTTTGTCCCAAAATTTAAGCATCATTGTCGGGCACTACTTCCTCAAACAGGAGGGGATACTATGTCTTCATGTGATCCTCACGCTCCCAAGTAAATTCTGGTCCGCGCTTGGAGTTCCAACGAACCTTTACAATAGGGATACAGCTTCGTTTAAGTCTCTTGACTTCACGATCCATAATATCTACAGGTTCTTCAATGAAATGTAATTGTTCATACACTTGTATCTCTTCCAGAGGTATGATCAATGATTCGTCAGCGAGACATCTCTTGAGATTTGATACACAAAATACATCGTGTACTCCACTGAGTTCATGAGGGAGTCTGAGTCTGTATGCCACTGGACCTATGCGTTGAGTTATCTCAAACGGTCCCACATACTTTGGTGCTAGTTTGCCTTTATCCCCAAAACGAACCACGCCTTTCCACGGGGACACTTTCAATGTGACTCGGTCACCCACTTGGAATTCCAAAGGCTTTCGCCATTTGTCTGCGTAACTCTTTTGGCGGCTACGTGTTGCTTGTAGTCTCTGTTGAATCTGGGCTATCTTATCAGTAGTTTCCTGTATAAGTTCAGGCCCAGTGATTCTGTTGTCTCCTACTTTGGTGCAACAAATTGGAGACCGTCATTTTCTACCATACAGTGCTTCGAACGGAGCACATCCAGTACTGCTGTGATAGCTGTTGTTGTAGGAGAACTCTATGAGTGGTAAATGTTTATCCCAACTTTCGCCGAAGTCTAGGATGCATGTTCTCAACATATCCTCTAGAGTTTGAATTGTTCGCTTGCTTTGTCCATCCGTTTGTGGATGATAAGCGGTGCTTAAGTTGACATTTGTGCCTAAGGATTGTTGTAATGATTGCCAGAACCGCCATGTGAATCGACTGTCCTGGTATGAAATAATGGATAATGGCACACCATGCCGTACCACTATTTCATCAATGTAGAGTCTTGCTAGCTTTTCCATCTTGTAGTTTTCTCTGATCGGCAAGAAGTGAGCGGACTTGTTCAATCGATCAGTGATGACCCATATAGAATCGTGTCCGCTGGAAGTACGCTGTAGCTTGGTAATAAAATCCATAGCTATTTGTTCCCACTTCCATTGTGGTATCTTTGGTTGTTCCAGCAAACCTAACGGTTTCTGGTGTTCAGCTTTGACCTTGGCACATGTTAGGCATTTGCCAGCATATGTAGCAACATCCCTCTTCATACCTGGATCCATACATGATCCTGAAAATAGATAACTCCATCTTATTTTGTCTCAAAGCGTTTCTCGGCTCCACAATCGAGCTCGTTCTTCAAGTTGTTTCTTGCCATAGCTTCTTGTTGTGCTTGTATGATTTGATCTCTCAGACTTGTTTGCACGGTCATTCACATTGCTCGAACGCGCAAGGGTTTGACTCTTTCCTTCCGGCTCAAAGCATCTGCAACAACATTAGCTTTGCCCGGATGGTATTTGATCACGCAACGTAATCGTTCAGGAGCTCGACCCAACATCTCTGTCACATGTTAAGCCCTTTCTGATCAAATACGTGTAGTAAACTGTTGTGATCTGTAAAGATAGTTCACTTTGTACCGCACAGGTAATGTCTCCAAATCTTTAAAGCAAAGACAACAGCTCCCAGTTCTAAGTCATGTGTTGTGTAGTTCTTCTCGTGTATCTTCAGCTGTCTTGATGCGTATGCAATAACATTGTCTCGTTGCATTAAAACGCAACCGAGTCCCTGATGGAAAGCATCACAATATACTACAAAGTCATCATTGCCCTCTGGGAGTGTTAAGATTGGAGCATTGCACAATCTTTGTTTCAACGTTTGGAATGCCTCTTCCTGTTTCTGTCTCCACACGAATGGTTCACTCTTCGGTGTCAGCTTTGTGAGAGGTAAGGCTATCTTAGAGAAATTCGAAATGAATCTCCTGTAATAACCCGCCAATCCCAGGAATGATCGGATCTCTGTCAGTGTTGTGGGCACATCTCAATTCTTGATTGCTTCAATCTTGGCAGGATCCACGTGAATACCATTATTGTTAATAACGTGACCCAAGAACTGAACTTCTCTTAACCAGAATTCACACTTGGAGAATTTGGCATAGAGTTGTTCATTTTTTAGTAGTTCCAAGATCGTCTTGAGATGTTGTTCATGTTCCTTCTTGCTTCTTGAGTAAATCAATATATCATCAATAAAGACGATAACGAATTGATCTAGATACGACTTGCACACCCGGTTCATTAAATCCATGAACACTGTCGGTGCGTTCGTCAGTCCGAATGGCATCACCATGAATTCGTAGTGACCGTATCGAGTACGAAAAGCAGTCTTGGGTATGTCTTCCTCTTGAATCCGGAGTTGGTGATAACCTGAATGTAGGTCTATCTTTGAGAAATACTGAGCTCCCTGTAACTGATCAAACAAATCATCGATCCTCGGTAACGGGTACCGATTCTTGATGGTGAGTTTGTTGAGTTCTTTGTAATTGATGCACATTCTGAAAGATCCATCCTTCTTCTTGATTAAGAGAACCGGGGCTCCCCACGGGGAGAAGCTCGGTCTAATAAATCCCTTATCGAGTAGCTCTTTTAACTGATTGGATAGTTCCTGCATTTCTGATGGTGCAAGTCTATAAGGAGACTTAGCTACAGGAACTACTCCCAGAATTAAATCAATTAAGAATTGCACAGATCTCTCCGGAGGCAATCCCAGTAAATCATCCGGAAACATGTCCGCGAAATCTTTCACAATTGGTACGTCTTGAATCTTGATCTCTTTCCTGTCTTTCTCCACAACGTGAGCTAGAAATGTGGTACACTGCTTCCTTAAAAGCTTGCGTGCCTTCATGCAGGATATTTTCTTGACACTACGATTTGCTTGATCTCCATGAATTTCCAAAACTTGATTGTTCTCTACCGGAATTCGTAGTAGCTTTTCGGAATAGACGAACTCAACTCTATTAAGAGATAGCCAATCCATTCGGACGATGATATCGAAACTGCTCAGTTCCGTCGGTATCAAATCGATGGAGAATGAGTGATCGCCAAGTGTTAATGGGCAATTCCTAAGTACCGTGTCAACTGTGATCTATTTGCCGTTTGCTATCTCAATAGTATAAGGGGTGTCTAAATATTCCACAACATGATAAAGATGGCATGCAAAGTCGGATGAGATAGAACTCTGATCCGCACCAGTGTCAAATAATATAGATGCATAAAAGTCAGATAGGAGAAATGTACCCGTGACAACATTCTGGTCCTGTCGAGCAGCTGCTCTAATCTGAAAGGCTCTACCTCTAGCTACTTGAGCCCTTGGTTGATTCTTCTTGGGACAATCCCGAGAAAAGTTTCCAGCTTCGCCACACTTGTAGCAAGTCCTGTTGTCATTGTTGTTTCTGTTCTGGGCTCCCGTGCCTCGACATTGATTTGCCCAATGACCAAACTTCCCCCAGTTAGTGCATTGTTTGCACTGGGTGTTTGGTGGATGGTGATATTGGCAGCTGTTGTGCAATGGTGTTGTGCCAGTGTAGGGCCTTTTGATCTGTAGCGGTGGTGGTTGGTTAGCCATCGGTGTTTGAGTGGTCGTTGCAAAGTTCTTGACCACCTTTTGTTTCTTAGCAGGGCACTTATCCAGCTTTCTTGAAATTCTAACATTTGCTGCCTCAGATTCTTTCTTCAGTGCCCCAAAGGCAACCATCACGTTTGTCAGTGTTGATGACAGAGTAACAACCATCTCTAGGGTTGTTGGATGAGTAGCGATGACATGCCCTTGAACACATGCCGATAGTCCACCAACATACCGCTTGATTCTTTTCGCTAGTGTTGGTACTATATCCAATGCCAATGTGATTAGCTCATGACATCTGGTGGTGTAGGCCAGATGCCCAGCACCAACCATGACAAGGTTGAGCAGTTCAGTTTCAACCTTTTTCAGTTCGTTCCTCGGGCAAAAATCTGCCCTCATCATGGTCTTGAAATCCTCCCAGGGCATAGACAGAGCCTCGTCTCTTCCTCTGACTTGGGCTGGAGCATTCCACCAAGTCAGTGCTCTTTTGTTGAATGATCCAGCAACATATTTCACCTTATATTGTTCAGGGCAGCCACTGATGTCAAGGGTTGTCTCCATTTTCTCGATCCATTGGATCAATCTGACGGCTCCCTCATTGCCACTGAAGCTCGGTGGCTTGCATCCTATAAAGTTCTTGTAGGAGTAGTCCTGTTGGTGTCTGGTGTTGCCACTTCCTTCACCAGATGAGTGGCCAATGTTGCCACTGTTAGAGTTGATCCGGTTCATCATATCGGGAATTACTTCCCTCAGTTTGCTAGTCAGTAGTGTAGCCTATGCGATTGTGGCAGGATCCAAATCGTGGTTGGGTGGTGGCAGAGGAGGAGGTGGAGATGGTGGTGGAGAGTCAGGTGGTTTCGGTGTTGAGGAGCGAGGTGAGTGCGGTGGTGGTGGAAACAATGGTGGAGGTCTTCTTGGCGGCATTCTGATCAAAACCGAAAGAAAATCGGTTATAGAATCCTAGGCTTTATGTTCTCTACATGAGGGTCCCTAGGTTATAGTCTAGGCCAAACCGTTTAAGCAATATGACTATATTTCTCCATAACCATGGCTCTGATACCAATCTGTCACACCCCGAGCCGACGGGCTGGATTGACTTTCCCGTCGGGCGGAAAGTTGTCGGGGCGCGATATCGTTTGATAATCAAAATGATCAGATTGTTTGCGCAGCACATGCTATATAAACGAGAAATGCTAACATGACAATGATATAGAATTACAAAGTTAAATTACAATGTTTCGTTCATAATTTAACCAAGTAAATCTATTCAAAAGAATCAATGAGTTTCTATCTTGTAACTATACAAGATATACAAAACATGATTCATTGTTTTGTCATTCAAAAGTATGCTCGACACAAAATGTAGCTAGGTCTTCTAAATGTCCACTAGCTAATCCCTGAATTCTGGTGACTAAACATGTTCGTCACCTGAGAAAAACATGCATTTAAACAAAGTCAACACTAGGTTGGCGAGTTTATAAGTTTAGTAATTGAAAACCTTGAGTTGTTCCCATACACATTCACAATGTCATACATGATTCTTGTTATTGTTTGATTCATCTGTTCACACAATGGCCCACCCATAGTTATATTTACAAATATTATCTCATCCTATTACTTATGCTTATATATAGGGCATACATAGGGGAACCAAGCCCCAGCCGACATCCCACCACCTACCTAATAGAACTGAACACTACTTGCAATACAACTATAGATACCCATTTTCATCTCACATGTTCAACCCATTTGATATTCACCCGTCTGTTTGTGTTCATCACCCAGTGTGTTATATGTAGAATAATATAGTAAGAGGGATTCAGTTATCAAACCGAAGTATTGATAAACCCTTAATGTGTTAAGGAAAGTAGATTAATTTAATCTTATCCTTGTTATTATTCTCTCACTTGTGGTGTTAACTGTTAGTCACTACTAATAATAGAAGTGTTGGTTAACCAATTGCTATTTGTTCTCTACTTGAAGTGCATAGAGCCTAAAAGGAATCCATTGCAAGCCTCACGTAATCAGATTACAATGCATCCGATTTACCTCTCCCACTTTGTGTTCCCATAGACTTCAACGAAACTATTACCAGTAATGTGACATGTGAGAAAATCAATTCTCCAGTCTACTAGTCAATAGGATCGAAGGATTAATTACAATTATAACTGTAGATTAATATCACCATGCGTCGCTTACCAGACCCTGACTGTTGTCGCCCTGTCACCGGTCATACGTTACTGGCCAAATGATAAATACGATCCACATACCAGCCCTACAAGCCGGAGGTTTGTCAAACCTGTGATACCACTATGCTATCGTCGGTTTAGTCATGTCAAACTAACTGGTAAATGATTTCTGTGAGGGACTTACATTGTTAAAATTGAATACATGGCACATGATTGTCGTGATATAATATAGACAGTTCAATAGTAATCAATTGTTGTTGTGTTCACCAATGTTATTTATTGTCAGTGTTGTTCTCATGTATGTATGTTTCTGTTGTCTCTAACAAAGTTATATAAGAACATGTCTTATTATACGATGTTTATAACTGTGTGAATGATGTTGTTATCATGAAGTTACATTATCATGATTATCATTCTTGTTGTTCCATAGAGTCACCCTGTTGCCACTACAGTGTTGTAAGAACTAGTCTCACTACACCTAGTCGGCTCAGGTGGTGGATGATGTCATGAAGTCTTGTGGACGTGATCATCACTCTTGTTCTTATTGATAATTGTTTTGTTTTATATCAGAATCCTCACCGAGTTGTAAGCATAGTATTATAAGAACATGTCTTATTACACTTAGCTAACTTCGGTGGTGAATGATATTAAGAAGATATGTTATCTTTGTATCATTCTTTGTTTGTTGTTGTTATTGTCATCATGCTCACCTGTGATAATCTCATTTTTCGTTCATGTAAGAATAATTTAGCGTTGTGAGATAAAATCTTACAACCACATTATTCTTTTGTGTTGATGATTCATGAAGCTACATTATCATGTTTCATCCTGGTTGTCTCAGTTATGTTATGATCAGACAAGCATGCATAAAATGATAAGCGATAATAAGTCAAACAATGTTATCTAAATCATAGTATATTTGATATGTTGCACTAAAACTTTTATGTAAATAAAAGATTTAGCATGTTTCTCAGCCCCGAGAGTTTAAAATCAATTAAGATTAGAAAAGGGGCTTATGAACTCACCTTGTAGTGGTTGTGTTGACTAAGTTCTAACAAGAAATGCACACGCTCTTTGTTGTACTTGATGTTATTTTCACGATCCTGTATTTATTTCACGATGTTTGTAACTCATAAGTATAAGTTATAGAGATTTGTGTGCGTGTATGTGTTAGCCCTAAAGTTGGCTAACACTCGTAAGTCTCGGTCATCATCCGGCCTTGGTTCATTTGTTATAGATTACACTAATGCTTAACCACTTTAGGTTAAGCTTAGTATATCTTATTATTTGATTTATGTTTAATTCGACCTTAAACCATCTTGTGTTATGAAAGTTGAAACCGATTGTAGTTTCTAGATATACACTTAGGTTTTAGTATTGAACATTGCATATAACTTTGGTAATTGCTTATACTAGTTATCAGGTCTTGAAATCCTTTAATGTGTGTTTTAGGTGGCAACACACAACCATGAAAACCCATGAAAGGGTCTCTAGGTGTTGTGTATAGGTTTTTTTTATAATATTTTCGCCACCTTTGTAGTAATAAACCATAGTTTCCATGCATGTTATTAAGTGAGTTGGTTTAAGGTGTTTGTTTCAATTTAACCCATGTGGACCGAACCATTCACTTGGGCCGAACAAAATGCATGTGCCGAATGAATGGGCCGAATTAAGTGCGGGCCGAACGAATACGTCTAGATCGGTTATATGTTGCTTGGCCGAATGTATATGCCCGATCGAATGAGATTGGCCGAAAGTGGCCTGCTAGACCGAAGGAACAACTCCAACTTCGGCCGAATGAGGCCTAGATGTGCGAATGGGTGGGTTGGCCGAATGAGGTCAGTCGGCCTGCTGGTTCGGTCGGCCGTTGCTCAGTCGGCTTATGCTGTTTTGGTCGCCCAGCTCCTCTTTGGTCGGGAAGAGGCTCCTTCGGCCACCTGCACCTTTCTCTCATTCGGCTGTTACAAACCGAGCAGGAGCAAGCCCTCAACTAGACTTAGAACTAGGGAAACATGTTCTCCAAGTCCCCACCACATTATAGGTTGTTCTAGTGTTGGTTTCTAATGGTTTAAGTGGTAAGAAACCCGATTAGGTTAGTGGGTCGAACAAAAAGGGAAAAACCCTAATTTTCACACACATTGAGCTCAGTTTACCTTCGAATCAGAGATTTTTAGAGCAGATCCTTGTACTTTTGTGTAGAGAAGATCAAGGACTTCGTTTAGGCTCAACGATGGAACGATTTGGTTGGGAAATGGCCAAGTTATGAGGGTTTGAAGATTCAAAATTGTAGAGAGAGATCCGAGAATCAGTGTTTAGAGAGAGAGAGAGTTAGGGTGGTAAATGAAGAAGATGGTTCATTTAGAATATTTATACTCTGAGGATGTTCGGGTTCGTTTCGTTTGCTCGGTTATCGCGTTTCCGGAACGTAACGCGCGTATGATACGGTTTTGAATTAAAATAGGTTTTCTAATTCATTTTAAGGTTGTAATTCCTAATAAATACTTTATATTTATTTTCCTTATTTTATTACCGTATCGAGGTCGTTAATTACTTTCGTTTCGTCAGATCGCGTCACCTTCGTGCGTATTTGTTCGAATCGTCACCCGATCAAACGAGACGATGGTTTTGCCTTCTGACTTTTGTTTTCTACTTTTCAATTATCATTTCAGAACGTTAAACTCACAGAAATGTTTGTGTGAATCGTCACCAACGCAAACACACTGTCAGTTCGTTATTCTGAAACGACACTGCACTTATGTTTTGAATTGTGTTTCCTCATAGGCGGACTCAACTAAACTATTCTGTTTTCACATTGTTCCCCTTGAGATCATGTTTTCATATTGAGTTATTGGCCATCTGATTCCTGTCATCTATAGATATCAGATCGTAACGATATGTTCTTGTCGTTTGTTTGTACACTGTTGTTTCTCTTGAATCGTTGTATTAACTGTACTTAAGTTTTCACTAAAATACATACAACTGTTGTTTATCAAGAGTTGTTGTACTTACTGTATTTAAGTTTCACTTGAACACGTACACCTGTTGATTGTTATTTGAGTTTTGTTATCATGCACTCTGTTTACACATTGTATTTACACACAGTAAATCGTGAAAGTACTCATACGGTACGGACTTGCCGGACGATCAGGTACTAGATGTCACATTAAACCATTCAAAACTTAGATACATATTTTTGGACTTCTATAATATGCCATATAGTCTAGAATGCCAAACTCAAACTCTAAGTATAGACTAAGAATTATATTGCCTTTTGGTTAAGGTATGCAAGCACAACTTCATAAATCCTAGACAACGATCTATTGGACAAAGCTAGGACATCAAGTGAGTAATTCAATACTACCTCTTTTACATTTAGTACTTCTAGGATGTTACACAAGCCATTATTCAAAATCCAAGTTATTTTAGATTCAAATTCTATAGATGCAATGCCTTTAGTCTATTTTGGTTTGATTCTTTGCTATGTGATACTACTTGCTATATGATTATGTGTTATTATATGTTATTCGATACTGAGTAGCCTAAGGTGTGTTAGATACCACATTCGCTTTGACTTAGATCAAATGTAAATTGCGAATGTCTCAATCCCGCATCATCTCAACTCTTTCAAAATCGCGCCTCGACTTGTTCCGCCGTCGGTCGGGGTATGAAAAAATTGGTGAGAAGATACATGTACGACTGAGGGGGGAGGTTAGTGCTGGTAGTGGTTCCCTAACCTCATTCGCAGCTCGGTGCGTGTGGAACGAGTGCCTCCACCACTTACTATTGATACTGCTACTAGTAGCTGGACTTTACCTGCTTTGAGATATCCACTAGAGCAAGAATTTGTTGCCTTTGTTGCGCGCATGGATCGAGACATTCACAACATGCGGGAGGCAGCGGGGGAAATCACATGCTTGCTAGAGAGTAACAATTGGGTGAAGCAGAAGTGGAGAAGCCTCACTAAGGAGATGGTTAAGACTGATGAGGTACGTGACAACTTGGTTGAAAGAGTTGAGATGATGCGAGAGGCTGTAGCTGAACTCACTGCACGACTGTAGAGTACTGAGCTAAGGGCAGTTGTAGCTAAGGCAAGGGCTGAGGAGGCCATTGCACGAGCCGAACCAATATAGTTTGAGACTTAGCGGAGGAGGCTTTGGCACTCATTAATGGGCATATACAGTATGAGCATCGTGCACGGGGTTGTCTAGCAGAGCAGGGAGATTCATCATCCACTGTTACGCCACCAAACGGTGGGATATAGTTATTTCTATTTAGTTTCTTTTCATTTAAACTTATATGAGTGGGTTGTACTCATAGAAACAGAAATTCATGTTTGGTTGTTTTCCATATCTTTGACGAACATTTGTGGAACTAGTTTTTTTATCATATTAATTGAGAATTATTATCTTAATAGCTATAGTTGTGTGTTATGTTTACTTTATGCATGAATAGTGATTATGTGATGGATGTTGTCTCATTATGTATATTTGTAAATATGAAGATTATGGTTGGGAAAACATTAACGTGACCGAAGAAGAATTTGGTTCACTTATCAACAATAGGATCGCTGAGGCAATTGCAAACTATGCTCAGACATATCAAATAGGACCACATGGTCCATTAGGGGGACCGTTGAACCCACATGTGTGCATGTTCAAGACACTCTTGAACTGCAAACCACATAACTTTAAAGGATCAGAAGGAGCTGTCGGATTTCTTAGCTGGGTTGAGAAATCTGAGACAGTATTTGCAATGTGCATTTGTCCAGAGGAGAGAAAAGTGAAGTATGCTACTGGTACATTGGAGGGACTATCATTGACATGGTGGAAATCTAATGTACAGACATTAGGCCTGGGTGTGGCCAATGGCCTTACTTGGGATGGATTCAAGACATTATTGCAAGAGGAGTATTGCCTCCACAATGAGGTGCAAAAGCTTGAGGACAAATACCGGCACCTCAAGATAGAGGGTTCTTACATCAAGGAATTCACTAATCGATCTGAAATGGCAAGACTGTTACCTCACATGGCAGCCTCGCCTAGCAAATGGATTGAAAGGTACATTGGAGGGTTGGTACCTCAGATACAAGGACTAGTTACATATTCTAATCCCACTACCATCCAACAAATTGTTCGATTGGCGCACCAACTGACATACCAGGTGGTGCTACAGGGGACTCTACCCAAATGTATAGCAGCAGCTAAGGTGGGAAACCACAAGAGGAAGTGGGAAAGCAAATTTTCCAAAACTCCACTCAACATTCATTCAAACAGAACCACAAGCATTAATCAAACAAGACCCATCACAACTCAAAAAATAACCAACAGTCATCAGGGTGTATAGTGGTAATTGCCCAAAATGCAACAAATGTGGATTTCATCATTTCGGTAATCAATGTGATAAGTACCGATGCCAATGGTGCAGGGAAGATGGGTCATGCAACCAAAGTCTGACGAAGGGAACTACAAACAAACCGACAAAGAAACAACACATAGAAAGGATGCTTTGAGTGTGGAAAACTTAGTCATTTCAAGAAGGATTGCCCACAACTTAATAAAGGAGGGCTAATGATGCAACACAAATGGCAACGGCACCACCACCACCACAAACAACAACACAAATGGTGCTAAGGGCAGGGCTTTTATGATTGGTGGACATAAGAACGACATGATCCTAACATTGTTACGGGTACGTTCCTCTTGAAATTCATTCTGCCTATATGTTTTTTGACACCGGTGCGGATCAAAGTTTTGTATCTAGTAAATTCTGTGAACTGTTGAATGTTAGTCCCATTGCCTTAGAAAACCCATACACTGTAGAACTAGCTAATGGTAAGTTAATAGTAGTAGAGCATATTCTCAAAGAATGTATCCCTGACTTGATGGGTTAGACACTTGACATTGACCTTATGCATATTGCCTTAGGCAGTTTTGATGTAGTCATTGGCATGGACTGCTTGTCGAAACACCAGGCTGAAATAATATGTCATGACAAGATTGTCAGTATTCCTCTTTCACATGGAGAGACACTGTATGTACAAGGAGAGAAGAGCAGTACGCCACTGCGATTGATATCTTGTATGAAGGCACAAGAATGTCTGTGTAAAAGTCATACAGAAGTTATAGCACTAATAACTGAAAAGCCGGTACCTGAGAAGAAGATCGAAGACATTCCAGTGGTACGTGACTTTCCTAAAGTATTTCCAGAAGAGCTACCGGATTACCTCCTACCAGACAGGTGGAATTCTGAATTGACCTTACACTAGATACAACACCGATTGCTAGAGTGCCTAACTGACTTGCACCATCTGAAATGCAAGAAATACCCACACACCTCCAAGAGCTGTTGGATAAAGGTTTCATACAACCTAGCTTTTTACCGTGGGGAGCGCCAGTCTTATTTGTTAAGAAAAAGGACGGGACTTTCCGCATGTGCATTGATTACTGTGCACTTAACAAAGTTACTGTTAAGAATATGTATCCATCACCTAGAATTGACGATTTGTTCGATCAGTTACAAAGTTCGAGTTACTACTTGAAGATTGATCTCAGATCTGGTTATCACCAACTTAGAGTCCAAGAGGCAGATATTCCAAAGACATCATTCCAAACGCGTTACGGTCATTATAAATTCTAGGTCATGCCATTTAGTTTGACAAATGCTACAGTAGTATTCATGGATCTAATGAATCGGGTATGTAAACCCATCTTGATAAGTTTGTCATTGTTTTTATTGATGACATCCTCATCTATTCCCAAACTGAAGAGGATGAAGCTGAACATCATCGTCTGATGTTAGAGCTACTTCAACAATAGCAACTATTCGCAAAGTTCTTGAAATGTGATTTTTAGATACGAGAAGTTCAATTCTTGGTCATGTAGTCAATGAAAGGGGCACACGTGTTGATCTAGCAAAAATTGAGGCGATTAAGAATTGGGAAGCACCAAGACTCCTACCGAGGTACGACAATTCTTAAGTTTGGCGGGTTATTATCGACGATTTATTGAAGGATTCTCAAAAATAGCCCAACCACTTACAACTTTTACTCACAAAGGAACGAAATATGACTGGACGGTTAAACAGGAAACTGCATTCCAATTACTGAAACAAAAACTCCACAGTGCAACAATTATGTCATTACAGGAAGGAACATAAAATTTTGTGGTGTATTGTGATGCATCTGCCCATGGTTTGGGATGTGTGCTGATACAGCGTGATAAAGTGATTGCTTTCGCCTCACGAAAATTGAGACCTCACAAAAAGAGTTATACTACTCATGACCTGGAGTTAGGAGCAGTAACATTTGACTTAAAATTTGGAGGCTATACTCATATGGAACCAAGTGTACAATTTACACTGATCAAAAGAGTGTGCAACATATCTTTGATTAGAAGGAGTTCAATATGAGTCAGCGACAATGCGTCGAATTGCTAAATGATTATGAATGCGTAATCAAATATCATCCAGGCAAGGCTAACGTGGTAGTTGATGCTCTAAGCAGAAAAGATTCGGCACAAACAAGACGAGTTCGCACATTTCAAGTAACGATACATACTGATTTAGCTGATAAGGTACGTAGTGCTCAACTCGAAGCCTTAAATAAGGAAAACCTGGGACAGGAATCCTTGCGAGGCATGGAAAACAGTTGGAAGTCATGATGGATGGAATTCGTTGTTTCATGAACCAACTTTTTTTTTTAAATTGAACCGACTTTGGTTACCTTTGCATGGTGTCTGAGGGAACTCGTGATGGATGAAACGCACAAATCTAGATATTTAGTACATCCGGGGTCAAACAAAATGTATCATGAGTTAAAGGCACTTTATTGGTGGCCTTACATGAAAGCCGACATTGATAAGTACGTTGGCAAATGTTTCACTTCCAAAGTGAAAGTCGAATATCAAAAACCATCTGGTTTACTGCAACAACCAGAAATACCTATGTGGAAATGAGAGCAGATTTCAATAGATTTCATTACAAAGTTACAACGTACACCAAGTGGTTGTGATACGATATGGGTAATTGTAGATCGATTAACGAAATTTGCACATTTCCTAGCTATTAAGGAAACTGAAAAAATGGAGAAGATGACTCGTATTTATATATTGGAAGTGGTATTGCGACATGTGTACCAATTTCCATCATATCAGATCGAGATGCTCAATTTACTTCAAACTTTTGGAAATCTCTCCATAAGTCGTTAGGAACTCGATTAGACATGAGTACCACGTACCATCCACAAACCGACAGTCAAAGTGAATGTACGATTCAAAAACTTGAGGATATGTTAAGAGCTTGTGTAATTGATTTTGGTGATAGCTGGGAAACCCATTTACCGTTAGTGGAATTCTTTTACAATAACATTATCACATAAGCATTCAAGCGGCATCATTTGAAGCTTTGTACGGTCTCAAATGTCATTCACCGGTTTGCTGCGCTGAAATTGGTAACAGTCAGATAACAAGACCTAAACTAGTACATGAAACGACTGACACGATTGTACAAATCCGGAATCGTATGGCAGCAGCTAGGGATCGACAGAAGAGTTACCCCGAAAAGCATTGCAAATCATTAGAATTTCAAGTAGGAGACCGATTTCTTCTAAAAAGTATCACCTTGGAAAGGTGTGATACGATTTGGTAGGCATGGGAAGCTTTTAGCCAACATTACGTAGGACCTTTGAAATTTAGAAAAGAATCGACCCGTTAGCATACCAATTTTGGATCCTAAAGGTTCGGTTTAGGTTTACAATTTGGATCCTAAATGATGGGTGTGCTGTGAGGGGGATGTTGTGGGTTCAAAACCATGCCACACGGTTTGAACCAAAATGCCGTATTTGGATTTTTGACCCGAACTCTCTCATTACAACTCCGTTTCGACTCGTTCAAATTTCATTGGAACCGAAATGAAATCCTGAACAAAATAAAACAATAAAATTTATATTTTGACCAAAAGCACAAGCTATGATTTTT